>JAVTVY010003003.1:0-35483 GCA_036873755.1 Hanleya hanleyi | reverse complement strand
TCCGTAGGCAACAGTATCGAGAAAGCGGGAACTCCCACCCATCGCACGAGAGTTGAAGATGATGATGTCGCCCTAATTCAACAGTCAAATTCCGACGACAAGACATTGGGCCAGATTTTGCACGACGAGGAGAGCAAAGTACACTTCGTGGACGAACCCATACATGTTCCTAGCGATCTGTTACACGAACACCATCCAGTGAGTGACATCAATCGGCGCCATTGGCACATGATCCGGCACTGTTTCTACCGTCATCGCCCCATTCAAGATATCTACAATTTCCGACTGACCAACCTCACCCGCCTACGCAGTTACGTGAAAGCCATCTTCAACGATCAAACTACGGTCTTCAAGTTGAATCTGGCGTTTGGTTATGTGCTGCAGCATAAGGACACAGACCAAGCAGCCCGATATTTTTACCCGAGCAGTAACATCCGGGTATTTGACCAACCGTTTACCATCATTAACCGGGCGTCGCTAGAGGCAATGCTGGAGAAACTGAACACCGTGGATCCCTTGGAATGGGCCCAACAACAACGTCCCAACACACAATGAGTCGTAGAGAGGGTGACCAATGTCACGATTTTCGTTACCAAGCTGACCGACCACCCCCATCGGCTGAATGTGCCACCCTTGCACTGATGAATACCATAGCATGCAATACATACTCTATATGTCTGGTCCTCGATTTGGGGTAGTTGAACTGAGTGTGCTAAAAATAGATCACCAGCTAGCGTACTATAAAAGGGAAGCGGCCTGGTCGTTTCATCCGATACTCTGTCAACTACCAAGATGTTCACTTGCACAACTTGCCAGAAGCAGTTTACTCGCCCAGAAGACTTGCGACGTCACGAGGCCTCCACCCACACTGGTACACTATATTCTTGTATAACCTGCGCATGGTCATTTAATCGGGAAGATGCTTTACTGCGCCACGAACGCTCACTCCACGAGGGTGCGAAGGAACAATGTTATGAATGTGGTCAACTCTTCAAACGACGCAGTCAGTTAAGACGGCATCAGCGTTTGATTCATGTCCCGTCTCTACGATTTGGGCGACAACTTCCTACTGAAGAGGAGCCGCAAACCCAGTGAAGATAAGCCCGGGGAGACGAACGCCACGGGTGATGCGATGACGGAGAGCCCGCCTGTACCCACAGTTCAGAAGAGCCTGGATTTCCAGCCGGACTCCACCGTTACGGTTTTGAGTCATACGCCTGACAACATCGAACCTTTTCTGGAAGATGCGGTGAATGTTCCCAGCGATCTCTTACCCGAAGATCATCCAGTGCGTGAGATGTATCGACGCCATTGGTACATGATCCGACACTGTTTTCATCGGCATCGCCCAATATTGGACTTATATAATTTCCGGTTGGAAGAAAACATCCGTCTACGTAGCTACGTGGAAGCCATCTTCAACGACCAAGATACAGCCTTCAAGTTAAATCTCACTTTTGGATACATTCTTCGCCATAAAGAGACAGACCAGCTCCGTTACTTTTATCCCAGCAATAATACCCGGGTGTTTGACCAGCCTTCACCATTATCCATCGTGCGTCACTGGAGACGATGCTGAAGGAACTGGACAGCGTGGATAGTTTGGAATGGGCCCAACAACAACGCCCCAACACAAAATGGCAAGTGGAGAGGGTGACCAATGTTACGTTTTTCGTGGTTAAACTGACCACCATCCCCATCGGATGAAAGTATTCACCCATGCACTGATAGATACTCAGAATGCACAAACAACTATCTGAGTATATGTGGCCTCAACGGTATCCTGGCCTGCCCGATGACGATTAGAACAAAGAGTAGCCGAGAATACATCTAACGGACAGGAACGAATATGAAACTTGCAAATGGTGGCCTCTGATTGGACAAGAATCTTCTTGAATTGTAAATATACCCAACGCGGCTCCCCCAGCGTGGGTATGATGTAACATTGGGGAGAATAAACTATATGAAAAAACTTCTTGTTGTTGTTGTTCTCTCATGTGTCATCCTTGTTGTTGTTGTTGCTCTTGTTGTTCTCTCTCCGGTCTATATCATGGCGTTATGTTAGAGTGTTAAGGTGTAACGACGGGCGTCGAGGGCGTCACTGCATTTCGAAGAATTAGTGACAATTCCATAGAATATCAGAGCTTCTGAGCTATTTCACCAGGGCGTTGAAGCATTCAGAATGGCGTTGGTGGGCGTTGCTACAAGGTGACACCTCACACGACGCATTCGCACCGCGGATGGTCCATGTCTACACCAAGTAACAACCTTCACTGCTAAAAAACGCCCACTTTCGCTACTATTCGTACTGATGACGTCACCAATGACGTCACAGATGCTGTGTCTATCCCTGAAATTGGGGTCTACACCCCGAGAGCTACAACATGACACCTCCCAGGACGCATTCGAACCAAGGATGGTTCCTCTCTACTCCGAATACCTTCCTTCACTGCCCAAAATGTCCACTTTCGCTACTACTCCTACTGATGACGTCAACAATGACGTCACAGATGCTTCGGACATGCCTCAACTCGGAATGTACACCTCGAGAGCTACAAAATGACGCCCCACACGACGCATTCGGACTGAGGATGAAGCATCCCTACCCCAAATACCTTCCTGTACTGCCCCAAAATGTCCACTTTCGCTAATACTCGTACCGATGACGTCATCAATGACGTCACAGATGACGCGGACATCTCTCAAATCGGAATGTACACCCCGAGAGCAACAAAATGACACCTCACACGACGCATTCGGACCAAGGATGGTCCTTCTCTACCCCAAACACCTTCATGTACTGCCCCAAAATGGCCACTTTACTTACTACAACCAACTGCGCATGCGCAGATTGACGCGACTTGCACTTAAAAACACACCATCCTGACTCTAACCCACACAAGCTTCACTTTGACACCTTCCACGACCCATTCGAACCGTGAATAGTCCATCTCTACCCCAAACACACCCCTACATAGCACCCAAAATGCCCCCTTTCGCTACTACTCGTACTGATGACGTCACTGATGACGTCACAGATGACGCGGACATCCCTTAAATCGGAATGTACACCCCGAGAACTACAAGATGACACCTTCCAGGACGCATTCGAACCGTGAATAGCCCATCTCGACCCCAAATACCTTCATGTACTGCCCGAAAATGGCCACTTTCGCTACTACTCGTACCGATGACGTCACAGATGACGGGACGGGACATCCCTCAAATCGGAATGTACACCCCGAGAACTACAAGATGACACCTTCCAGGACGCATTCGAACCGTGAATAGCCCATCTCGACCCCAAATACCTTCATGTACTGCCCGAAAATGGCCACTTTCGCTACTACTCGTACCGATGACGTCACTGATGACGTCACAGATGACGGGAACATCCCTCAAATCGGAATGTACACCCCGAGAACTACAAGATGACACCTTCCAGGACGCATTCGAACCGTGAATAGCCCATCTCGACCCCAAATACCTTCCTTCACTGCCCCAAAATGGCCACTTTACTTACTACAACCAACTGCGCATGCGCAGATTAACGCGACTTGCATTCAAAAACACACCATTCTGACTCTACCCCACACAAGCTTCACTTTGACACCTCACACGACCCATTCGAACCGTGAATAGCCCATCTCTATCCCAAACACACCCCTACATAGCACCCAAAATGCCTGTTTTCTATACTACGGCCGGACTGCGCATGCGCAGACTATTGAACACGGACGAACCATTAGCCCAGTCGGATGCTCCTGCATGAGAGCTTCAAAATAAGACCTCATACGACCTCATAGGATCATTAGGGGCTCACCTAGACTCCAACATGTCCACCCCGTATGGGTCTATAGCCCATAGCCATGCAGTATATAGGCCTATGGGCCTACCCAGGCCTTGGTGACTTTTTTCAAAAATTTCACCGATTCGCTCCGCAACACTTCCTATCATGTTCTACATGACGAGACGTGAAAAACGAGACCCCACAACCCTACCGCAAATGTATAGAAGTGGGTTTCAATCGGAATGTACACCCCGAGAGCAACAAAATGACACCTCACACGACGCATTCGGACCAAGGATGGTCCCTCTCTACCCCAAACACCTTCATGTACTGCCCCAAAATGGCCACTTTACTTACTACAACCAACTGCGCATGCGCAGATTAACGCGACTTGCACTTAAAAACACGCCATCCTGACCCCACCCCACACAAGCTTCACTTTGACACCTCACACGACCCATTCGAACCGTGAATAGCCCATCTCTATCCCAAACACACCCCTACATAGCACCCAAAATGCCTGTTTTCTATACTACGGCCAGACTGCGCATGCGCAGACTATTGAATACGGACGAACCATTAGCCCAGTCGGATGCTCCTGCATGAGAGCTTCAAAATAAGACCTCATACGACCTCATAGGATCATTAGGGGCTCACCTAGACTCCAACATGTCCACCCCGTATGGGTCTATAGCCCATAGCCATGCAGTATTTAGGCCTATGGGCCTACCCAGGCCTTGGTGACTTTTTTCAAAAATTTCACCGATTCGCTCGCAACACTTCCTATCATGTTCTACATGACGAGACGTGAAAAACGAGACCCCACAACCCTACCGCAAATGTATAGAAGTGGGTTTCAATCGGAATGTACACCCCGAAAGCAACAAAATGACACCTCACACGACGCATTCGGACCAAGGATGGTCCCTCTCTACCCCAAACACCTTCATGTACTGCCCCAAAATGGCCACTTTACTTACTACAACCAACTGCGCATGCGCAGATTAACGCGACTTGCACTTAAAAACACGCCATCCTGACTCTACCCCACACAAGCTTCACTTTGACACCTCACACGACCCATTCGAACCGTGAATAGCCCATCTCTATCCCAAACACACCCCTACATAGCACCCAAAATGCCTGTTTTCTATACTACGGCCAGACTGCGCATGCGCAGACTATTGAACACGGACGAACCATTAGCCCAGTCGGATGCTCCTGCATGAGAGCTTCAAAATAAGACCTCATAGGATCATTAGGGGCTCACCTAGACTCCAACATGTCCACCCCGTATGGTCTATAACCCATAGCCATGCAGTATATAGGCCTATGGGCCTACCCAGGCCTTGGTGACTTTTTTCAAAAATTTCACCGATTCGCTCCGCAACACTTCCTATCATG
Organism: Hanleya hanleyi; assembly: GCA_036873755.1. Classification (NCBI taxonomy): domain Eukaryota; kingdom Metazoa; phylum Mollusca; class Polyplacophora; order Lepidopleurida; family Hanleyidae; genus Hanleya; species Hanleya hanleyi. The sequence goes on along the minus strand of JAVTVY010003003.1, from coordinate 30,289 downwards.
TTCTACATGACGAGACGTGAAAAACGAGACCCCACAACCCTACCGCAAATGTATAGAAGTGGGTTTCCCAGTAGGATAAACATTGAACCTATACCCCAGTATGGAAATATATATTTATATATATATGTCTATATGGGGCTATATCGTACTTTTTCAAAAATTTCACCGATTCGCACGGGGACACTTCCTATTATGTTTGTCTTGACGAGACGAGTAAAACGAGACCCCACAACCCTACCGCAAATGTATAGAAGTACGTTTCCCAGGGGGACAAACATTGATCCTATACCCCAGTATGGGCCTATATGGGGCTATATCGTACTTTTTCAAAAATTTCACCGATTCGCTGCGGGACACTTCCTATCATGTTCTAAATGACGAGACTAAGAAAACGCGACCCCACAACCCATACCGCAAATGTCGAGAAGTAGGTTTCCCAGGGGGACAAACATTGATCCTATACCTCCCATACCCCATATAGGCATTTCCCCGTAATTTAGGATAAAGTCCGTATTCCGTATTTTTTCAGGAAAAATTTTACATACACCCACCCTGGAACTAGGGGGAGATAACTCTATTGATAGGCAAGCCCCGTTAAGCCCGGCGACCTATATACCCCTCATACCCCATATAGGCATTTCCCCAGGTTTTTCGATAAAGTCCGTGTTCCGTATTTTTTAAGGAAAATTATTACATGCACCCACCCAGCCATCAAATACCCCTTCACATAGGCTTCACTTTGATACCTCATACAACTCCATCGGCCCATTAGTGGCTCCCCTAGCTCCAAAACGTCTATTTCCATACCCTTCGGCCACCGCGCATGCGCAGAATGCCGATATTTCAACCCCACATCCAGCCCATTAGATGCCCCTTCACATAAGCTTCACTTTGATACCTCACTCGACCCAATCGGACCATTTTATCTAGGGACTACTTTTTCTCCGCGGAAGCAGACCGCATCACCACCAAAACCGCATCACCGCGGATGAATACATGGAACTATTTTTGACCTGGAAAAATTGGAACTCTCCTGTGCTGGAGGTAGCTTTTTGGTCAATTTGAAATACTCGCTTCTGATTGGACGAGAGCTCTGTGACGGATTTGAAATACTCGCTTCTGATTGGACGAGAGCCGCCACGTGACCGCCACAAATTTGCATAAATGGGCGGGAATCGGTCTTTTCTCTACTACTCGTGTGTCTGCAGCTATTAACGTGTCGGTAAATGTCGACTTTTCGCGGAATGTTCCGCTCAGCTCCCGGAATTCGCCGAAGATCGTTTACACGTATTCTTTTGAACAGTACAAGAAAACGACTGAAGATAAAGAAATGAGATTTGTATTTTCAAAATTCAATAATGCCCAAGATGAGAAATATATACTAGAATTTTTATTTCATGAAAGCGCTTTTAAGGAAAATGATAAAAACCGGTCGTGGGTATATCGTAAATATTTCGCCATGATTTAAAAGGAAATGTTTTACAAAATATACATTTCTGAAACGGGCATCTCTTCATGTTTAATAATAACTAAACAGAATGAAAATAAGATAGATATTTGTAGAGTTTTGCTCTATTATATTCTGATATGTGTCCAGTTTGCATTGAGTTAACATGTGTCAGTAGCTGGAGCCGACCCTCCTTGACGTCACTAGCCAGTGCCGCGCAAAACAGTAGGGGCTATGAAAAAGGTGTATATTATGATTGTTTGTCTTCGAATTTGGTGCTAATGGTTCCCCGTCCTGCCAATGATATCGATACACCAAAATTAAGCTGGACTCCAGAATTGCATAAAACACAAAACAAAGCTAGATTTATAGTTGGTTCCAGAAGTTGTACAACTAAACAACTTTCTACTTTATTCCTACGAAGTAGGCTACAGATCGCAAATTGTCCGGTAATGAGTGAGTGAGTCAGTCAGTCAGTCCATCCGAGTCCTTTCGTCGGCAAAATAAGGAGAACCATTGACATTAGAACCTTGATTTTTGGCACGAACGTGCATTAGGGCATTGTTACCAACAAGTTCTGAGCTGATCGAATTCTGCTGAAAATTTGATTTATAATTTTTTTTTTTTTTATTTATTGATAGCTCAGCGAGTGCACTGTCATGCCCATCGGGAACCCTTGGCTGTATGTTTCACTGTATATATAACACAGTACAAAACGTGATGGGATAATGAAATAGGAAATGCTAATTTTCCATCATTTGTTAGTGCCTTTTTCTACACTGCTATTACCAACTTGCCAGCCTACACACAATTCAGTATATTGTTATCTAGATATATGAAAACTGTGGCCGTTAACGTGTATCCTATTTCACATCCTTGAAACATTTCCTCACAGACAACATCAGGCGTCAAATTCAGGTCAAGTTACAGTTACACACTGGTGGTGAAATTTACTACATCAACCAATTAAATGACCCAGCAGAAGAAAGATATGGCATCATCCTTCAGATTAGTCTGCGTGAGTAACAACGATAAAAGTTTACTGAGGGTGAAACAAAGCCATGATGGCATGTTTAAAAGGTCTTAATTTATTTTCTTCGGGTAGAATTTAACTAGATAAAGTAAGTAGACGCTATTTATTCGTCTTTGTACCGGTTATGCTCAGGAGAATGGCATGAAATCATTATCTTGTGCAGAGACGATGTTGGTCTTGAGTTGAATTACCGTAAACTACATAAATGCTACATTTCTACTATAGTACTATATACATGAGCAGTGTGACTAACGTCACAGGACCTACGAAGTACAGTAGGCATTAGGACTCGAACGTGAACTGAACTCTTGGAAATCCCCACCCCCAGTTGAAATCCTGCCTATATTAAGATGGGCATCGCCCAAGTCAGAATCGCCAGTGATTTTCATCAAAAATCAGCAGAAATGTTCATCAAAAGTAGGTCAGCTCAGAACTTGTTGGTAACAGTCTCCTAATGCGACTTCATTCCAAAATAAATAACGATCGCCGATTTAATTTTACAATTTTTAATTAAAGGAAACAGATTGAATAATATAGGTTCAGTAGATTTCAAGCTTTACGTGTGAAAATACATTTACATATCTTTAATGGTTTTCAGTGCCCTTGTCCAGGATCAAAACAACTTTTTGAATCGCATTATTTTCCCAACAATACAACAAATTTTTATATAGTAGAAAGGTAGCATTTATGTAGTTTACGGTAATTCAACTCCAGACCAACACCTTCTCTGCACAAGATAATAATTATTCTATGTCATTCTCCTGAGCATAACCGGTACAAAGACATACAGTGGGACAGGGTATTTTTAGCTCTGAGTAATTTGACCTGAATTTGAAGCTGATACACGTTAAAGGCTATAGTCCACATATAGCTACATGTATAACAATATACTGAAGTGTTAATTATCAATCTAATTTAAATCAGAATTATTTCAGATCAGAACTTGCTGGTAACAATGCCCTAATGCACGTTCATGCCAAAAATCAAGATTCTAATGTCAACGGTTCTCCTTATTTTGCCGACGAAAGGATTCGGATGGACTGACTCACTCACTCATTACCGGACAATTTGCGATCTGTAGCCTACTTCGTAGGAATAAAAAATTGTTGTATTGTTGGGAAAATAATGCGATTCAAAAAGTTGTTTTGATCCTGGACAAGGGCACTGAAAACCATTAAAGAGATCGATATATTTTCACACGTAAAGCGTTTTTATTGTTCAATCTGTTTCCTTTAGTTAACAAATTGTGAAATTAAATCGGCGATCGTTATTTATTTTTGGAATGAAGGCGCATTAGGAGATTGTTACCAACAAGTCTTGAGCTGACCTACTTTTGATGAAAATTTCTGGTGATTTTTGATGAAAATCACTGGCGATTCTAACTTGGGCGGTGCCCATCTTAATATAGGCAGGATTCTAACTGGGGGCGGGGATTTCCAAGAGTTCAGTTCGCGTTCCAAGTCCTAATGCCTACTCTACTTCGTAGGTCCTGTGACGTTAGTCACACTGCTCATGTTAACAAGAGCCCTGCAAATAGTTAAATCATTATGGGGGAATTACTGTGCTGCCATTCCAAGATTTCAGATGTCGAATGCATGTCGATACTTCAAAACTCAAAAAGTGTTACGGAATAACTAAATGGCAAAGTACACATACCGTACAGACATTATCTTCTTGAGTTTCTCGACTCTCTATCCTTCTATTCCTCCTAAAGACCTCATCAAACACCTTAGTTCATTATTAATATCGGTATTCAATAAACCTCTCACTGGTACGTTAATATCAGAATCCATAAGGCTTTCTTTAGTTCTACTGCAAGTAAAAGATAACATTCTTCGGATGTTTCTTCGTTTATGGAATTGCCTGTATGTGGTGTCTATGTGAAATTCGGCAATACTATATACCAACAGCAAATATATATCCCGATGGGTAACAACTGTGCACGACTTTTGGCAGACATATATCTGTGTTAATATTAATACGGCTATATACAGCAATTGTCATGGATAACTATTCCAAATCCTGTTCTGCTCATCCACCAAACGCTATAAAGACGATCTCATAGCACTGGATGATCCCTATATTATTGACGCTGTGAACGATATCTACCCTCTCCCACTCCTTCACTGGATTGAGGGAAACCACTGATAGCAATATTCCTGCAGGGTCTGCATACGGCGTATACATATCCGGCCTGGTAGCATTTGCTAGATCATTTGCAGATTATGACGCTTTTAATCAACGCCACAGAATATTATTGCAGAAACGTTTGAGGCAGAGTTATACCGCAAAACGCCTCCATTCAAAGTTTCTCAAATTCAGTAATAAATTCCTACGAAGTAGGCTACAGATCGCAAATTGTCCGGTAATGAGTGAGTCAGTCAGTCAGTCAGTCCATCCGAATCCTTTCGTCGGCAAAATAAGGAGAACCGTTGACATCAAAACCTTGATTTTTGGCATGAACGTGCATTAGGGCATTGTTACCAGCAAGTTCTGAGCTGACCGAATTCTGATGAAAATTTGATTTATAATTATTTTTTTTATTATGTATTGATGGCTCAGCGAGTACACTGTCATGCCCATCGGGAACCCTTGGCTGTATGTTTCACTGTATATATAACACAGTACAAAATCTGGTGGGATATGTCATCCGTAATTGTTTTTTCCTACGAAGTAGGCTACAGATCGCAAATTGTCCGGTAATGAGTCAGTCAGTCAGTCAGTCAGTCCATCCAAATCCTTTCGTCGGCAAAATAAGGAGAACCGTTGACATTAGAACCTTGATTTTTGGCATAAACGTGCATTAGGGCATTGTTACCAGCAAGTTCTGATCTGAAATAATTCTAATTAAAATTAGATTTATAATTAACACTTCAGTACATGAGCAGTGTGACTAACGTCACAGGACCTACGAAGTACAGTAGGCATTAGGACTCGAACGCGAACTGAACTCTTGGAAATCCCCACCCCCAGTTGAAATCCTGCCTATATTAAGATGGGCACCGCCCAAGTCAGAATCGCCAGTGATTTTCATCAAAAATCACCAGAAATTTCATCAAAAGTAGGTCAGCTCAGAACTTGTTGGTAACAGTCTCCTAATGCGCCTTCATTCCAAAAATAAACAACGATCGCCGATTTAATTTTACAATTTTTTAACTAAAGGAAACATTGAATGATAAAAAGTTCAGTAGATTTCAAGCTTTACGTGTGAAAATAAATTTACATCTCTTTAATGGTTTTCAGTGCCCTTGTCCAGGACCAAAACAACTTTTTGAATCGCATTATTTTCCCAACAATATTACAACAAATTCTTATATATAGTACTATAGTAGAAAGGTAGCATTTATGTAGTTTACGGTAATTCAACTCAAGACCAACACCTTCTCTGCACAAGATAATAATTATTCTATGTCATTCTCCTGAGCATAACCGGTACAAAGACGAATAAATAGCGTCTCTACATCACGTTGTTATCTAGATATATGAGACAACACATTTTGGGTATCGGCAATCTGATGAATGTACTATTCCGGTTTTCTTGTTTCACATTATATTCTATGGCGGTTGATCGGTGATTTTCTTCATTGATAAACCTTAAACACCTCAGCTTCGTTGTGTGAATCGGAATTGCATTGCTGTGACACACTAGCACACTCCGTGGCAGTGATTCTGTATCCCCTAATCAAGGAATCAAAATGGATCAAGATTTGAAATGACAAGAGAAATTTAGACATATTTTGTTTACACATGTAATGTTTTGTTCAAATTATATCCAAGTGTGATATATAGTCAATATTCAAGAGGTACAAAAAAAACTCAAAGTATGTCCTCATATTTTCACATCCATGCCAAGAAATACTGCATTGAAAAGGGTCCATTTAGCCTACCCTGTTTTATCGCTCTAATCAGCAAATGGCGGGGTCATATTTCTGCTGTCAAAGTTGTATTTCCCTCCAAAGTCTTAACCCTTGAATCCAAGTCACACATTCTCTGATGCAAAGTAATGATTGTCCTAACTATCCGATTAGCACATTATGAACATGTCTTTGGTCATAGTGTACATATCATAACTCACATCAATGTTTTCTGCTATATTATTTCAATGATATGGTTTAACAATTTAAGTTATGCAAACAGCGCTGATTGTTTGAGGGTATATGCAGTAGGCCTATGCTGTCGGGCAATTGTGGAATTGTCCCAGATGCACGTTAAGATTAACCTCAGTAATAGGGCCATGTGGCATACAGTGGAATGTATTTTTAGCCGGACAGGACTCGGTGGTGGTAACTGATACTCATTAAACGCGATAAAACGCTGGAGCAAAACGGACCACAGTTTTCTTGGCATGATGATCAAAGTTACTTTATCTAGTTAAATTCTACCCAAAGAAAATAAATTAAGACCCTTTAAACAGCCGCCATGGCTTTGTTTCACCCTCAGTAAACTTTTATCATTGTTGCTCACACAGACTAATCTGAAGGATGATACCACATCTTTCTTTCTTCTGCTGGGTTATTGCACGAGGCTAATTGGTTGATGTAGGATATTTCACCATCAGTGGGTAATTTGACCTGAATTTGAAGCCTGATGTGGTCAATGATGAAATGTTTGGATGTGAAATAGGATACACGTTAAAGGCTACAGTTTACATATATCTATAACAATATACTGAAGTGTTAATTATAAATCTAATTTTAATCAGAATTATTTCAGATCAGAACTTGCTGGTAACAATGCCCTAATGCACGTTCATGCCAAAAATAAAGGGTCTAATGTCAACGGTTCTCCTTATTTTGCCGACGAAAGGATTCGTATGGACTCACTGACTCATTACCGGACAATTTGCGATCTGTAGCCTACTTCGTAGGAATATTGTTATAGATACATACCATCGATGTGGCCTGTAACAAAATTGACTGGGCCTGGATAAAGTATCATGTTCCTTTTATGACCATGAAGCCAGGGGACCTCCTTATCAGTGGATTTAAAAGTCATTAAGGCTTGTCACTTGTCACTAATAGTGCCAGCTTTTCCCTGGCAAGGAGATAACACCAACCAGCTGTGTGTGTTGGGTGACTGGCTCAGTGAGAGGTCCTAAACTTTGCAGAGTAAAAATCAGCTGTACTGTCTGAATGAAGACAGCCTAGCAGAATTAGTTAAAGCTATCTCAGCATTCATGTAGTTTAAGCCTCTAGTTAATGCTTGTATTCCTACGAAGTAGGCTACAGATCGCAAATTGTCCGGTAATGAGTCAGTCAGTCGGGCAGTCAGTCAGTCAGTCCATCCAAATCCTTTCGTCGGCAAAATAAGGAGAACCGTTGACATTAGAACCTTGATTTTTGGCATGAACGTGCATTAGGGCATTGTTACCAGCAAGTTCTGATCTGAAATAATTCTGATTAAAATTAGATTTATAATTAACACTTCAGTATATTGTTATATATAAATGTATACTGTAGCCTTTAACGTGTATCCTATTTCACATCCAAACACTTCACCATTGACCACATTCAGGTCAAATTACCCACTATTGCTAAAAATATCCTGTCATTGCCACATGGCCCTATTAAACAGAGAGTGTGCGACTTGGATTCAAGGGTCCTCCAAATACAATTTTGACAGCGGAAATATGACCCCGCCATTTGCTGATTAGAGCGATAAAACAGGGTAGGCTAAATGGACCCTTTTCAATGCAGTATTTCTTGGCATGGATGTGAAAATATGAGGACATACTTTGGGGTTTTTGTTGTACCTCTTGAATATTGACTATATATCACACTTGGATATAATTTGAACAAAAAATTACATGTGTAAACAAAATATGTCTAAATTTCTCTTGTCATTTCAAATCTTGATCCATTTTGATTCCTTGATTAGGGGAACAGAATCACTGCCACGGAGTATGTTGGTATGTCACAGCAATTCCGATTCACACAACGAAGCTGAGGTGGTTTAACGTTTATCAATGAAGAAAATCACCGACCAACCGCCATAGAATATAATGTGAAACAAGAAAACCGGAATAGTACATTCATCAGATTGCCGATGCCCAAAATGTGTTGTCTCATATATCTAGATAACAACGTGATGTAGAGACGCTATTTATTCGTCTTTGTACCGGTTATGCCCAGGAGAATGACATAGAATCATTATTATCTTGTGCATAGAAGGTGTTGGTCTTGAGTTGAATTACCTTAAACTACATAAATGCTACCTTTCTACTATAGTACTATATATAAAAATTTGTTGTATTGTTGGGAAAATGATGTGATTCAAAAAGTTGTTTTGATCCTGTACAAGGGCACTGAAAACCATTAAAGAGATGTAAATGTATTTTCACACGTAAAGCTTGAAATCTACTGCACTTATATTATTCAATCTGTTTCCTTTAATTAAAAAATTGTAAAATTAAATCGGCGATCGTTATTTATTTTGGAATGAAGGCGCATTAGGAGACTGTTACCAACAAGTTCTGAGCTGACCTACTTTTGATGAAAATTTCTGGTGATTTTTGATGAAAATCACTGGCGATTCTGACTTGGGCGGTGCCCATCTTAATATAGGCAGGATTTCAACTGGGGGTGGGGATTTCCAAGAGTTCAGTTCGCGTTCGAGTCCTAATGCCTACTGTACTTCGTAGGTCCTGTGACGTTAGTCACACTGCCATGTATCGTACACTGACTACAAATACGATCGTAGTTTGCAAGATCTATATGGCGCTACGTTTCGTAACTTGTGTCTACTTTTGCTTAATGCGGGGCTAAGGGCCGTTCGAATATCATGTGTGTTTACATCTTGATGGTGTTCAAATGAACAGGCGCAATCAAAGCGTGACTGAGATACATATCCTGGAAAAGATTTAGATTTCATTGGAATGAAGATTAACGGTCAGTGATTAGAATTTTAGAACTTCATCATGTCTTGCAGACATTATTGGAAAATATTGACCGCCTCTCCCTTGTAGGAAACTATCTTTTTGTATTTCACACTCATTTATAACTGATGTTAGCTGTCATACGAAATAGATATTTCGATTATTGACGCAGAAATTTTTTATGGACGACGACTGAATATTGATTGTCGGATCAGGCGCTTGCTATCAGTATGTGCGCTTGACCATTTGACCAAGGTCAGTTTAAAGTTATGCGATAGTCTGAATTCGTACACTGAAAAACAGTTTTCGGAAGTGTTTTTGAATAAATCAATCCTCGACAAAATCCTCGAGAACCCTCCCCCAAATCTTTAGATCTGATGGACATGCTGTCTCGGATAGAACAAACAGTTTGCTTGTTCGGTCAAACTCACCCCTCCCTGAACGACTAGCGCCGCACGCACACCTTGTCTAAAATCACCAAGGACAGCAAAACTACTCGAAAACTATAGTCAAATAATGCACAAAAAAAAATCCGAATTTCCCAGCAAACTTATATTCAGACTGTCAAGGTTACCAAGCGTGACCTAGTGACATATTTACTGATTGGAAATCTTGATCTGCCAAAAAACGTCCCGGTTCGAGTAGATGTAACTGCAATGGTTAACGTGGAAGCTGCATCTGATTTCTAAGCGTCCCGTCAAGGTCAACTATCAAAACGTTGATTTAAGAAATGATGTTTTCATGACGTCTTATAACTTGGTCTGCAGTTCGCAGTTAGCGGTTCGATATTCAAAAGGGAGCAGTAATTATTTGTCTACGAAACTTGAAAGAACGATATCTACGCTTTCAAGAGGAGTTGGGACTCCATCTTTGGTATATCAACTCATCTGAGCAAGACCTACAAGATGACATCATTAGTTCCGCTCCGCGACGCCAGGGGGCGCTGTTCTGAATAACAGGCTGAATCACAGACTGACTGATTTGGAGACTACTAAGAGGAGTTGGGACTCCATCTTTGGTATATCAACTCATCTGAGCAAGGCCTACAAGATTACATCATTAGTTCCGCTCCGCGACGCCAGGGGGCGCTGTTCTGAATAACAGGCTGAATCACAGACTGACTGATTTGGAGACTACTAAGAGGAGTTGGGACTCCATCTTTGGTATATCAACTCATCTGAGCAAGACCTACAAGATGACATCAGTAGTTCCGCTCCGCGACGCCAGGGCGCGCTGTTCTGAATAACAGGCTGAATCACAGACTGACTGATTTGGAGACTACTAAGAGGAGTTGGGACTCCATCTTTGGTATATCAACTCATCTGAGCACGACCTACAAGATTACATGATTAGTTCCGCTCCGCGACGCCACTGGGCGCTGTTCTGAATAACAGGCTGAATCACAGACTGACTGATTTGGAGACTACTAAGAGCAGTTGGGACTCCATCTTTGGTATATCAATTCATCTGAGCAAGACCTACAAGATGACATCAGTAGTTCCGCTCCGCGACGCCAGGGGGCGCTGTTCTGAATAACAGGCTGAATGACAAACTGACTGATTTGGAGACTACTAAGAGGAGTTGGGACTCCATCTTTGGTATATCAACTCATCTGAGCAAGACCTACAAGATGACATCATTAGTTCCGCTCCGAGACGCCAGGGGGCGCTGTTCTGAATAACAGGCTGAATCACAGACTGACTGATTTGGAGACTACTAAGAGGAGTTGGGACTCCATCTTTGGTATATCAACTCATCTGAGCAAGACCTACAAGATGACATCATTAGTTCCGCTCCGCGACGCCAGGGGGCGCTGTTCTGAATAACAGGCTGAATCACAGACTGACTGATTTGGAGACTACTAAGAGGAGTTGGGACTCCATCTTTGGTATATCAACTCATCTGAGCAAGACCTACAAGATGACATCATTAGTTCCGCTCCGCGACGCCAGGGGCGCTGTTCTGAATAACAGGCTGAATCACAGACTGGCTGATTTGGAGACTACTAAGAGGAGTTGGGACTCCATCTTTGGTATATCAACTCATCTGAGCAAGACCTACAAGATGACATCATTAGTTCCGCTCCGCGACGCCAGGGGGCGCTGTTCTGAATAACAGGCTGAATCACAGACTGACTGATTTGGAGACTACTAAGAGGAGTTGGGACTCCATCTTTGGTATATCAACTCATCTGAGCAAGACCTACAAGATGACATCATAGTTCCGCTCCGCGACGCCAGGGGGCGCTGTTCTGAATAACAGGCTGAATCACAGACTGACTGATTTGGAGACTACTAAGAGGAGTTGGGACTCCATCTTTGGTATATCAACTCATCTGAGCAAGACCTACAAGATGACATCATTAGTTCCGCTCCGCGACGCCAGGGGGCGCTGTTCTGAATAACAGGCTGAATCACAGACTGACTGATTTGGAGACTACTAAGAGGAGTTGGGACTCCATCTTTGGTATATCAACTCATCTGAGCAAGACCTACAAGATGACGTCATTAATTCCGCTCCACGGCGCCAGGGGGCGCTGTTCTGAATAACAGGCTGAATCACAGACTGACTGATTTGGTGACTACTAAGAGGAGTTGGGACTCCATCTTTGGTATATCAACTCATCTGAGCAAGACCTACAAGATGACATCAGTAGTTCCGATCCGCGACGCCAGGGGGCGCTTTTCTGAATAACAGGCTGAATCACAGACTGACTGATTTGGAGACTACTAAGAGGAGTTGGGACTCCATCTTTGGTATATCAACTCATCTGAGCAAGACCTACAAGATGACATCATTAGTTCCGCTCCGAGACGCCAGGGGGCGCTGTTCTGAATAACAGGCTGAATCACAGACTGACTGATTTGGAGACTACTAAGAGGAGTTGGGACTCCATCTTTGGTATATCAACTCATCTGAGCAAGACCTACAAGATGACATCATTAGTTTCGCTCCGCGACGCTAGGGGGCGATGTTCTGAATAACAGGCTGAATCACAGACTGACTGATTTGGAGAATACTAAGAGGAGTTGGGACTCCATCTTTGGTATATCAACTCATCTGAGCAAGACCTACAAGATGGCATCATTAGTTCCGCTTCGCGACGCCAGGGGGCGCTGTTCTGAATAACAGGCTGAATCACAGACTGACTGATTTGGAGACTACTAAGAGGAGTTGGGACTCCATCTTTGGTATATCAACTCGTCTGAGCAAGACCTACAAGATGACGTCATTAGTTCCGCTCCACGAAGCCAGAGGGCGCTGTTCTAAATAACAGGCTGTATCTCAGATGTGTAATTTCATTTGTCGTCATTGAAAGTGTAGAGGATGGTATGTGAGGCAGATCTCAGTGGCATGGGGAGGGTCAAACAGGTTGAAACGGATTTTACGCTGGTTGAGCTTAAAAACATTAAACGTCAAATTGAAGGGACGTAGAAGCGAAAATTAGTTGAATATCCTAATCAGAAGTATATCACATCTCCCAGATTTTGGCATACATTCTGTTCTGTTTGCACTACATGGGTGCATAAGAATAAAACCGGCGTTTGAGGGGTCATTCAGAGGTACTCTACAAACAATCAAGCTCTCGCAGATTGACATAACGTAAGAAGTACACAGCCATGAACTGATTTTATATTGCCGGTTTTTCATCTTTGGTACAAATTTTCCTTATATTATTGGTGAAATACATACATTTGTTTACGGCTGAGGTTTACACTGTTCATCCTCTGCCCAGTGACCATATCACAGGCGTTGGATTTCTTGCTCGTCCAGAAATAAAAACCAATGTGAGGGAAATGGCCAATGCCGTCTCTAGCTGACAGAAACCCTGTGATATAAACATCCTCGATATGGAGAAACCGTCAGTTTATCCAAACCGTCTTTAGCTCTTTGGCGGTAGGGATGGACATGGCGTAACTCCCGCCGGACATATATGGCGGGAAATATTCGGGGAGGTAATCTTGTCTCGATACGCCCCAGTCATCATTCAAGTTCCGAGTAACGGGAGAATGAGGGTAGTAGTATACAGCGAGCATTTCAGCGCAAGTTGACCTGGCGTAGAATCTGCCGTCGAGGTCAAGTGCATTATAGTACCGGCAAAAACCGGCAAAAGAGTGCGCCGTCTCAAAAAGGACACCGTCTCATGTGGAGGTAATGCGGAGGTCACGTGAAGGTCAAGTGCATGGGGCATGTATTCCTCCGCAGTGATGTGGTCTGGCGGTGATGCGTTTTGCCTCCGCGGACAGAAAGTAGTCCCCAAACTTCAAATACGCTGCATGGACCGATTGGATCGAGTGAGGTGTCAAAGTGAAGCGCTCCCCCAGGACCATATGGAATGCATGTACTGACTTGTATCTGGGGTTTTTCCATCATGCGGCGGTCACGTGATTGGGAATGCATGTACTGACTTGTCTGCCGTCCATTCATTTGAGTCGGGGAACTGGGGTCGCTACGGAAGGATTTTGCAAGTCATGGGTGGGTGTATGTAAAATGAAGATTTGTCTCGAAAATATAAAAAGTGGAACACGGACTTTACCCCTACAATAGGGGAAAACTCCTATCAACCTTATCCCAAAGGGCTAATATCGGTTCCCGGGCTTATCGGGTTCTGCCTGGAGTGGGTGTATGTAAAATTAGGATTTGTCCCGAAAATATAAAAAGCGGAACACGGACTTTACCGCTAAAATAGGGAAAAACTCTATCAACCCTATCCCAAAGGGCTAATATCGGTCCCTGGCTTATCAAGGCCTGCTGAGAGAGTGGGGGAGTGGGTGTATGTAAAATTAGGATTTGTCCCGAAAATATAAAAGGTGGAACACGGACGTCACCCTAAAATAGGGGAAAACTCCTATCAACCACGTCTAGTGGGGCTTGTCGGAGCCTGCCGACAGAGGTAGGATGGGAGATTGGGTGCATATAAATTGAGGATTTGTCCCAAAAATATAAAAAGCGGAACACGGACTTTACCCTTACAATAGGGGAAAATTCCTATCAACCCTATGGAAAAGGTCGTATATCGATCCCCCGGGCTTATCGGGGCCTGCTGAGAGAGGTAGGGTGGGGGAGTGGGTGCATGTAAATTGAGGATTTGTCCCCGAAAATATAAAAAGCGGAACACGGACTTTACCCCTAAAATAAGGGAAAACTCCTATCAACCACGTCTAGTGGGGCTTACCGGAGCCTGCCGACGGAAGTAGGATGGGGGAGTGGGTGCATGTAAATTGAGGATTTGTCCCGAAAATATAAAAAGCGGAACACGTACTTTACCCCTACAATAGGGGAAAACTCCTATCAACCTTGTCCAAAAGGGCTAATATCGGTCCCTGGCTTATCGGGGCCTGCCGAGAAAGGTAGAGTGGGGGAGTGGGTGCATGTAAATTGAGGATTAGTCCAGAAAATCTAATAAGCGGAACACGGACTTTATCCCTACAATAGGGGAAAACTCCTATCAACCACGTCTAGTGGGACTTATCGGAGCCTGCCGACAGAGGTAGAGTGGGGGAGTTGGTGTATGTAAATTTAGAATTGGAACACGGACTTTACCCCTAATATAGGGGAAACCCCTATCAACCAGGCCTAGATGGTCATGTATAGACCGGAGAGAGAACAACAACAACAACAACACCAACAACACCAACAAGTGTTCATATAGTTTTTCATCCCCTCCCGTACATCATACCCACGATGGAGGAGCCGCGTTGGATATTTTTGCAATACAAGTAGGCTCTTTTCCAATCAGAAGCCGCCATTTGGTGCTGCATCTGTCATATTCGTTCTTGTCCGTTAGATGTATTCTCGGCTGCTCTTATCCAATCAAAAACAAAAATGTACTCTGTTCATGTCCATGTATACATACTCTGTTCATGTCCATGAACATACACTCTGCCCATGTTGCCATATAGCTGAAATATTGCGGAATGCGACGTTAAACCTTAATTCTCTCTCTCTTCATGTACATGCACTCTATCCATGTACATGTTTCTTGTCCATGTCCATGTAGCCTGTCCATGTACCATCACCAATCTGTATTATACCAAATCTGTCCTGTATGGTACCATATTTGTCCTCTATTATACCATATATGTTCTGTATTATACCAAATCGGTGCTGTATTATACAGTATCTGTCCTGTATTATACCAAATCTGTGTTGTATTATACCATATCTATCCTGTATTGTACCACATATGTCCTGTATTATTCAATATATGTTCTGTATTATACAATATTTGCCCTCTATTATACCATATCTGTGTTGTATTGTACCATATCTGTCCTGAATCATATCATATCTGTGCTGTATTACACAATATCTGTCCTGTGTTATACAATATCTGTCCTGTATTATACCAAATCTGTCCTGTATTGTACCATATTTGTCTTGTATTATACAATATATGTTCTGTATTATACCAAATCTGTTCTGTATTATACAGTATCTGTCCTGTATTATACCAAATCTGCGCTCTATTATACCATATCTGTCCTGTATTGTACCATATATGTCCTGTATTATACAATATATGTTCTGTATTATACAATCGGATAGCGGTTGTCGGGAATAACAACAAGTTCAGCAATGTTCATACAGTTTATTATCCCCAATGTTACATCATACCCAGGCTGGGGGAGCCACCCTGGGCATGTTTAGTATGTTCACAGCAAAACAAATTGAAATATCAAACACTATGTTTTATTATTTAACGCACAATCACATTAGGTACAAGTGTTTACTGAGCTCAAGTCAACGATCAGCATTTAGACATATAGAGTATGTACGGCATGTTATGGTATTCATCAGTGCACGGGTGACGCGTTCATCCGAGGGGGTTGATCAGTTTAGCCACGAAGAACGTAACATTGGTGACCGGCTCCACTGTTCACTTGGTGTTGGGGCGTTGTTGTTGAGCCCATTCCAAGGGATCCACGGTGTCCACTTTCTCCAGCATCGTCTCTAGCGACGCCCGGTTAATGATGGTAAACGGTTGGTCAAATACCCGGATGTTACTGCTCGGGTAAAAGTATCGGACTTGGTCTGTCTCCTTATACTCCAGCACATAACCAAACGCCAGATTCAACTTGAAGGCCGTAGTTTGATCGTTGAAGATGGCTTCCACGTAGATGCGTAGAAGGGCGAGGTCGGTCAGTCGGAAATTGCAGATATCTTGAATAGGGCGATGGCGGTGGAAACAGTGCCGGATCATGGGCCACTGGCGCCGATAGATGTCACTCACTGGATGGTCTTCGTGTAACAGATCGCTAGGAACATTTATGGAATCGTCCGCGAAGTGTACTTTGCCCCCCACGTCGTACAAAATCTGGCCCAAGGTCTTGTCGTCGGAATTCGACTGTTGAATTAGGGCGACATCATCATCATCGGTCCTCGTGCGATGGGTGGGAGTTCCCGCTGTCTCGATACTGGTGCCTGCAGGCTCCTCTACCTGCAAACATGGCAGCGGAACAGGGTGTCGTGTGCGTTGGTGTCGCAGCAACTGACTGGTCAGTTTGAAAAGCCGACCACATTCTTCGCATGGACGCTTGGGTGGCCCATGAATTGAACATTCATGGCGCTGTAAATGATCTGGGCGCTGAAACGACAGTGTACATATCGTACAGCGATACCGGGTGGTTCCGTCGTGCTTGGTAGCCTCATGGCGGCGCAAGTCGTGCAGACGAGTGAATGATTTTGAGGACGTAGTACAAGTGAACATCTTGGTGGTTGACAGAACTGGCCTTTGGCCCCTGCGCACAATTTTTATCCAGTATGTTTTGACAGCGCGCGCAGGGGTCAAAGGTCAGTTCCGGTCACGTGAACGGAAGCGGAAGTGACCTCACAGAGGTCATATGCAAATTATTGAGGACAACAGGGATCCAAATGCTCTTGCAGAATACCGGATAATAATGGTGCGCATGGGTCAAAGGTCACTTCCGTTCAATATGGGTCATCATAGATACTCAAACTTCTTATTATCAATACATCTACAATACTGACCTACTCCTTCCGACAAGCGGCGCCACCTGTCTTGTGACAACTTTCGGTTCCGGCCACGTGACAGTAAACATGGAAAAACCCGGATGTAAGATGGAGACCCGGATGTAAAACCACAGTACCCGGGTGGGAGACAGAGGAACGACGGGAAAAACCCACTGGGAAACCCGGATGTTGACAAGGTCCCGGATGTAAAATCCACTGCCCACGCATACACGCACGCGCGCGCGCAATGCGGCTCAGTCGTACATCAGTACATCTCGGTCCTCGACTTGGAGGTTCTTGAACTGAGTGTACTAAAAGTAGATCACCAGCTAGTGTGCTATAAAAGGGAAGCGGCCTGGCCGTTTCATCAGACACTCTGTCAGCCACCAAGATGTTCACTTGTACTACGTGCTCGAAATCATTCCCTCGTCCGCACGACTTGCGCCGCCATGAGGCTACCAAGCACGACGGAACCGCCCGGTATACCTGTACGAGGTGTGGGAAAATATTTAATCGCCTGGAGAGTCTACGGTGTCACGAACGGACAGTGCATGGGGCACCCAAGCATCTATGCGAGGAATGTGGTCGGCTTTTCAAACTGATCAGTCAGTTGCCGCGACATCAACGCACACGGCACCCTGTTCTGCAGCCACGTTTGCAGGTAGAGGAGCCCGTAGACACCAGTATCGAGACAGCGGGAACTCCCGCCCATCGGACGAGGGCCGATGATGATGTCACCCTAATTCAACAGTCAAATTCCGACGACAAGACTTTGGGCCAGATTTTGTACAGCGTGGAGAGCAAAGTACACTTCTCGGACGAATCCATAAATGTTCCTAGCGATCTGTTACACGAAGACCATCCAGTGAGTGACATCTATCGGCGCCATTGGCCCATGATCGGGCACTGTTTCTACCGGCATCGCCCTATTCAAGATATCTACAATTTCCGACTGACCGACCTCGCCCGTCTACGCATCTATGTGGAAGCCATCTTCAACGATCAAACTACGGCATTCAAGTTGAATCTGGCCTTTGGGAGGGAGGGAGGGAATTTGGCTTAATGTCACACTCAAGTTTGTTCCACTCATATGGTGACAGTCAGTTTGGTTGGTGGAGGAAGCCGGAGTACCCGGAGAGAACCACCGCCCTTCGGCAAGTAACTGACAAGTAAACTTTCACACATGGACCAGCTGGGCTCGAACCCGTTCCGATTCAACGGTGTGAGGCTAGCGGTCACCAGCGAAGCGCCTTAGACCACTCGGCCACCGAGGGCCCGATCTGGCGTTTGGTTATGTGCTGCAGCATAAAAAGACAGACCAAGTCCGATACTTTTATCTGAGCAGTAACATCGGGGGATTTGACCAACCGTTTACCATCATTAACCGGGCGTCGCTAGAGATGATGCTGGAGAAACTGGACACCGTGGATCCCTTGGAATGGGCCCAACAACAACGCCCCAACACCAAGTGGACAGTGGAGCGGGTCACCAATGTTACGTTCTTCGTGGCTAAACTGATCAACCCCCTCGGATGAACGCGTCACCCGTGCACTGATGAATACTATAACATGCCGTACATACTCTATATGTCTACATGCTGATCGTTGACTTGAGCTCAGTAAACACTTGTACCTAATGTGACTGTGCGTTAAATAATAAAACATGGCGTTTGATATTTCAATTTGTTTTGCTGTGAACATACCAAACATGCCCAGGGCGGCTCCCCCAGCCTGGGTATGATGCAATATTGGGGATAATAAACTGTATGAACATTGCTGAGCTTGTTGTTATTCACGACAACCGCTATGCGATTGTATAATACAGAACATATATTTTATAATACAGGACATATATGGTACAATACAGGACAGGTATGGTATAATACAGCACAGATTTGGTATAATACAGGACAGATACTGTATAATACAGCACAGATTTGGTATAATACAGAACATATATTGTTTAATGCAGGACAAATATGATACAATACAGGACAGATTTGGTATAATACAGGGCAGCTATTGTATAACACAGGACAGATATTGTATAATACAGCACAGATATGATATAATTCAGGACAGATATGCTATAATACAGCACAGATATGGTATAATAGAGGGCAAATATTGTATAATACAGAACATATATTGTATAATACAGGACATATATGGTACAATACAGGACAGATATGGTATAATACAACACAGATTTGGTATAATACAGGACAGATACTATATAATACAGCACAGATTTGGTATAATACAGAACATATATGGTATAATAGAGGACAAATATGGTACAATACAGGACAGATTTGGTATAATACAGGGCAGATATTGTATAACACAGGACAGATATTGTGTAAAACAGCACAGATATGATATGATTTAGGCCAGATATGGTATAATACAACACAGATATGGTATAATAGAGGGCAAATATTGTATAATACAGAACATATATTGTATAATACAGGACATATGTGGTACAACACAGGACAGATATGGTATAATACAACACAGATATGGTATAATAGAGAGCAAATATTGTATAATACAGAACATATATTGTATAATACAGGACATATGTGGTACAACACAGGACAGATATGGTATAATACAACACAGATTTGGTATAATACAGGACAGATACTGTATAATACAGCACCGATTTGGTATAATACAGAACATATATGGTATAATAGAGGACAAATATGGTATCATACAGGACAGATTTGGTATAATACAGATTGGTGATGGTACATGTACATGGACAGGCTACATGGACATGGACAAGAAACATGTACATGGATAGAGTGCATGTACATGAAGAGAGAGAGAATTAAGGTTTAACGTCGCATTCCGCAATATTTCAGCTATATTGCAACATGGACAGAGTGTATGTACATGGACATGAACAGCGTATGTATACATGGACATGAACAGAGTACATTTTTGTTTTTGATTGGATAAGAGCAGCCGAGAATACATCTAACGAACAAGAACGAATATGACAGATGCAGCGCCAAAAGGCGGCTTCTGATTGGAAAAGAGCCTACTTGTATTGTAAACATACCCAACACGGCTCCTCCATCGTGGATATGATGTACGGGAGGGGATAATAAACTATATGAATACGTATTGGTGTTGTTGTTGGTGGTGTTCTCTCTCCGGTCTATACATGACCCTCTAGACCTGGTTGATAGGGGTTTCCCCTATTTTAGGGGTAAAGTCTGTGTTCCGCTTTTTATGAAAACAAGCCAGTCTGATCCACGAGAGATTTACACTGATACCCCACACGGTCCATTCGGACCACTATCCGTATAGAAGACGGAGGAACGACTGGAAAAACCCACTGGGCAACTGGGCATGCGCCGATTGGCGCGAGCTCCGATAAAAACAAGCCAGTCTGACCCACGAGAGCTTCACACTGATACCCCACACGACGCATACGGACCAATAGTGGTCCATCTCTACACCGAATACCTTCCTTCACTGCCCCAAAATGCCCACTTTGGCTACAACTCGTACTGATGACGTCACCGATGACGCGACAGATGACGTGAACAAATCAAATCGGGATGTACACCGCGGGAACTACAACATGACACCTCCCACGACGCATTCGGACCAAGGATGGTCCCTCTCTACCCAAAATACCTTCATTCACTGCCCCAATGCCCACTTTGGCTACACTCGTACTGATGACGTCACCGATGACGTCACAGATGACGGGGACATCCCTCAAATCGGGGTTTATACCCCGAGAGCTACAAAATGACACCCCCACGACGTATTCGGCCCAAGGATGGTCCCTCTCTACCCCAAACACACCTCCACACACCCGCTTGGTTATTTTACATGTACATGGACAGGCTACATGGACATGGACAAGAAACATGGACATGGATAGAGTGCATGTACATGAAGAGAGAGAATTCAGATTTAACGTCGCATTCCGCAATATTTCAGCTATATAGCGACATGGACAGAGTATATGTACGTGGACAGGAACAGAGTATGTATACATGGACATGGACAGAGTACATGTTTTTTTTGATTGGATAAGAGCAGCCGAGAATACATCTAACGGACAAGAACGAATATGACAGATGCAGCGCCAAATGGCGGCTTCTGATTGGACAAGAGCCTAGTTGTATTGTAAACATACCCAACGCGGCTCTTCCATCGTGGGTATGATGTACGGGAGGGGATAATAAACTATATGAACACTTGTTGGTGTTGTTGTTGTTGTTGTTCTCTCTCCGGTCTATACATGACCCTCTAGACCTGGTTGATAGGGGTTTCCACTATTTTAGGGGTAAAGTCCGTGTTCCACTTTTTATATTTTCGGGGTGAATTCTAAATTTACATACACACACTTCCCCACCCTACCTTTCTCAGCAGGCCCCGATAAGCCAGAGACCGATATTAGCCCTTTTGGACAAGGTTGATAGGAGTTTTCCCCTATTGTAGGGGTAAAGTCCGTGTTCCGTTTTTTATATTTTCGGGACAAATCCTCAATTCACATGCACCCACTCTCCCACCCTACCTTTCTCAGCAGGCCCCGATAAGCCAGAGACCGATATTAGCCCTTTTGGACAAGGTTGATAGGAGTTTTCTCCTATTGTAGGGGTAAAGTCCGTGTTCCGCTTTTTATATTTTCGGGACAAATCCTCAATTTACATGCACCCACTCCCCCATCCTACCTCTGTCGGCAGGCCCCGATAAGCCCGGGGGACCGATATTCGAACTTTTGGACAAGGTTGATAGGAGTTTTCCCCTATTGTAGGGGTAAAGTTCGTGTTCCGCTTTTTCTATTTTCCGGACAAATCCTCAATTTACATGCACCCACTCCCCCATCCTACCTCTGGGCTGCACACCACCAAATAATCTCCTTAATATTGATATAGTAAATTGGCCTGGAACATGTCCAAAAAAAACCTATTCCCAATATTTCCCGTCAACTAATAACATCTATCGTCAGAAAGCCTGGCTTCTGGCTCCAAACTTATCGAAAATTGAGGTGACCTTAAGTACCATTTTTCCGAGCCATAGCTAGAGGAAGATATTAATAGTATTTGTGTTCAAGAAAACTGATCGTAGATATATTAATGTCGGAAGCCATAAAGCATTCTTCAGCTCGACTACATACAAGATATATCATTCATGGGATGTTTCTTTGTTTATAGAGTTGCTTGAATTTCTCATTAAAAATATCTATGTGAAATTTGGCAACACAATATATCAGCAGCATATAGGTATTCCAATGGGTACTAATTGTGCACCCCTGCTGGCTGACCTGTATCTGTTCTCTTATAAATATGACTATATGCAGGCGCTTTCAAAAACCGATCCATTCAAAGCCCGTTCCTTCTCATTCACCAAACGCTATATAGACGATCTTCTCGCTGTGGATAATCGCTATATAAATGACGCAGTGAAGGATATATATCCACCTTCACTGGATTTGAAGGAAACTACAGGTAGCCCTACAGGCACATCATATTTAGATCTCTATCTCTATAAAAATGAAGCGGCCATTCTCTCTCGTCGAATTTATGACAAAAGAGATGATTACAATTTCGACATCGTAAACTATCCCTTTCTGGACAGTAATATTCCAGTGGGACCTGCATATGGCGTATACATATCTCGCTTAGTAGCATTTGCTAGATCCTGTGTTAAATGTGACGATTTTAATCAACATCACAAAACATTGTTGCAGAAACTTATAAAATAGGGCTATTCCACCAAGCGCCTCCACTCAAAGTTTCTCAAATTTGGCGATACATATCGCATACTGATAGCAAAATACGAACGTAGCGTCTAATTCCGCTTAACCCGGGGCTAGGGGCCGTATGAACCCATGTACTTCAAGATCCTCATGGTACTCATATGAACAGTCACAATCAAAGGGTGACTGAGATACATCATTCTTTAGATGACGACTTTACAACGAATATTATGGATTAAGAATACTGAATAATCAGCGATACGGATTTGATATTTTTGGAACATCATGATGTCTTGCCGGCATCATTGAAAACTGTTGACCGCTTCTCTCTTGCAGGAAACAAGCCTATGTTTATATATACTATGATTGTCTTTTTGAATTCGGTGCTAATACTGTTATATGGAATATGGAATAGGTCTTTAGGATTATGGACGCGGATATTCTCTAATGGACGACGGCTGGATTATGAATGACGGACTAGACGCTTGTAATTAGAATAAACACCCCCATGGCGACGGCAGGGGATGTATAATGAAAATTTCCTGAAATTTATTTTTTATTTTCAAAGTGACCAAGAAACTTCTTAGTTATGAAGACCAACTATTGTAGAGAGATTAGCAAAAAGTATTACACAAAGCAATTCACTTCCGGAATAAATATGGTCCAATCGCTGTAGCCGGTCTTCTATTCTCCGGGATAACCCTCGGCACAAGAATCATTTAGTGGCGTGTAACCTCTGTCGGCAGGCTCCGATAAGCCCCACTAGACGTGGTTGATAGGAGTTTTCCCCTATTTTAGGGGTAAAGTCCGTGTTCCGCTTTTTATATTTTCGGGGACAAATCCTCAATTTACATGCACCCACTCCCCCACCCTACCTCTCTCAGCAGGCCCCGATAAGCCCGGGGGATCGATATTCGATCTTTTGGATAGGGTTGATAGGAGTTTTCCCCTATTGTAAGGGTAAAGTCCGTGTTCCGCTTTTTAAATTTTCGGGACAAATCCTCAATTTACATGCACCCAATCCCCCATCCTACCTCTGTCGGCAGGCTCCGACAAGCCCCACTAGACGTGGTTGATAGGAGTTTTCCCCTATTTTAGGGTAAAGTCCGTGTTCCACCTTTTATATTTTCGGGACAAATCCTAATTTTACATACACCCACTCCCCCACTCTCTCAGCAGGCCTTGATAAGCCAGGGACCATTATTAGCCCTTTGGGATAGGGTTGATAGGGGTTTTCCCCTAGTGTAGGGGTAAAGTCCGTGTTCCGCTTTTTATATTTTCGGGACAAATCCTAATTTTACATACACCCACTCCAGGCAGAACCCGATAAGCCCGGGAACCGATATTAGCCCTTTGGGACAAGGTTGATAGGAGTTTTCCCCTATTGTAGGGGTAAAGTCCGTGTTCCGCTTTTTATATTTTCGAGACAAATCCTCATTTTACATACACTCACCCATGACTTGCAAAATCCTTCCATAGGGACCCCAGTTCTCCGACTCAAATGAATGGATGGCATACAAGTCAGTACATGCATTCCTAATCACCGCCGCATGATGGAAAAAACCCAGATACAAGTCAGTACATGCATTCCATATGGTCCTGGAGGAGCGCTTCACTTTGACACCTCACTCGATCCAATCGGTCCATGCAGCGTATTTGAAGTCTGGGGACTACTTTCTGTCCGCGGAGGCAGAACGCATCACCGCCAGACCACATCACTGCGGAGGAATACATGCCCCATGCACTTGACCATCACGTGACCTCCACATTACCTCCACATGAGACGGTGTCCTTTTTGAGACGGCGCACTCTTTTGCCGGTTTTTGCCGGTACTATAATGCACTTGACCTCGACGCCAGATTCTTACGCCAGGTCAACTTGCGCTGAAATGCTCGCTGTATACTACTACCCTCATTCTCCCGTTACTCGGAACTTGAATGATGACTGGGGCGTATCGAGACAAGATTACCTCCCCGAATATTTCCCGCCATATATGTCCGGCGGGAGTTACGCCATGTCCATCCCTACCGCCAAAGAGCTATTGAGAGTTTGGATAAACTGTCGGTTTCTCCATATCGAGGATGTTTATATCACAGGGTTTCTGTCAGCTAGAGCCGGCATTGGCCATTTCCCTCACATTGGTTTTTCTTTCTGGACGAGCAAGAAATCCAACGCCTGTGATATGGTCACTGGGCAGAGGATGAACAGTGTAAACCTCAGCCTTAAACAAATGCATGTATTTCACCAAAATATATCTTTTCTTAAAAATATAAGGAAAATTTGTACCAAAGATGAAAAACCGGCAATATAAAATCAGTTCATGGCTGTGTACTTCTTTACGTTATGTCAATCTGCGAGAGCTTGATTGTTTGTAGAGCACCTATGAATGACCCCTCAAACGCCGGTTTTATTCTTATGCACCCATGTAGTGCAAACAGAACAGTTAACTTACCCAAAATATAATATATATCGATCAATGTTATTTTTTATAAGAATCGCATAAATAACATGAACATGAGGACAAAGAGTCTAATACCTTTGTTTTCAGAACAGAATGTATGCCAAAATCTGGGAGATGTGATATACTTCTGATTAGGATATTCAACTAATTTTCGCTTCTACGTCCCTTCAATTTGACGTTTAATGTTTTTAAGCTCAACCAGCGTAAAATCCGTTTCAACCTGTTTGACCCTCCTCATGCCACTGAGATCTGCCTCACATACCATCCTCTACACTTTCAATGACGACAAATGAAATTATACATCTGAGATTCAGCCTGTTATTCAGAACAGCGCCCCCTAGCGTCGCGGAGCGGAACTAATGACGTCATCTTGTAGGTCTTGCTCAGATGAGTTGATATACCAAAGATGGAGTCCCAACTCCTCTTAGTAGTCTCCAAATCAGTCAGTCTGTGATTCAGCCTGTTATTCAGAACAGCGCCCCCTGGCGTCGCGGAGCGGAACTACTGATGTCATCTTGTAGGTCTTGCTCAGGTGAGTTGATATACCAAAGATGGAGTCTCAACTCCTCTTAGTAGTCTCCAAATCAGTCAGTCTGTGATTCAGCCTGTTATTCAGAACAGCGCCCCCTGGCGTCGCGGAGCGGAACTACTGATGTCATCTTGTAGCTCTTGCTCAGATGAGTTGATATACCAAAGATGGAGTCCCAACTCCTCTTAGTAGTCTCCAAATCAGTCAGTTTGTCATTCAGCCTGTTATTCAGAACAGCGCCCCCTGGCGTCGCGGAGCGGAACTACTGATGTCATCTTGTAGGTCTTGCTCAGATGAATTGATATACCAAAGATGGAGTCCCAACTGCTCTTAGTAGTCTCCAAATCAGTCAGTCTGTGATTCAGCCTGTTATTCAGAACAGCGCCCAGTGGCGTCGCGGAGCGGAACTAATCATGTAATCTTGTAGGTCGTGCTCAGATGAGTTGATATACCAAAGATGGAGTCCCAACTCCTCTTAGTAGTCTCCAAATCAGTCAGTCTGTGATTCAGCCTGTTATTCAGAACAGCGCGCCCTGGCGTCGCGGAGCGGAACTACTGATGTCATCTTGTAGGTCTTGCTCAGATGAGTTGATATACCAAAGATGGAGTCCCAACTCCTCTTAGTAGTCTCCAAATCAGTCAGTCTGTGATTCAGCCTGTTATTCAGAACAGCGCCCCCTGGCGTCGCGTCGCGGAACTAATGATGTAATCTTGTAGGTCTTGCTCAGGTGAGTTGATATACCAAAGATGGAGTCCCAACTCCTCTTAGTAGTCTCCAAATTAGTCAGTCTGTGATTCAGCCTGTTATTCAGAACGGCGCCCCCTGGGGTCGCGGAGCGGAACTACTGCTCTCCTCTTGTAGGGCTTGCTCAGATGAGTTGATATACCAAAGATGGAGTCCCAACTCCTCTTAGTGGTCTCCAAATCAATCAGTCTGTGATTCAGCCTGTTATTCAGAACAGCGCCCCCTGGCGTCGCGAAGCGGAACTAATGACGTCATCTTGTAGGTCTTGCTCAGATGAGTTGATATACCAAAGATGGAGTCCCAACTCCTCTTAGTAGTCTCCAAATCAGTCAGTCTGTGATTCAGCCTGTTATTCAGAACAGCGCCCCCTGGCGTCGGGGAGCGGAACTAATGATGTAATCTTGTAGGTCTGGCTCAGATGAGTTGATATACCAAAGATGGAGTCCCAACTCCTCTTAGTAGTCTCCAAATCAGTCAGTCTGTGATTCACCCTGTTATTCAGAACAGCGCCCCCTGGCGTCGCGGAGCGGAACTAATGATGTAATCTTGTAGGTCTTGCTCAGATGAGTTGATATACCAAAGATGAAGTCCCAACTCCTCTTAGTAGTCTCCAAATCAGTCAGTCTGTGATTCAGCCTGTTATTCAGAACAGCGTCCCCTGGCGTCGCGGAGCGGAACTAATGACGTCATCTTGTAGGTCTTGCTCAGATGAGTTGATATACCAAAGATGGAGTCCCAACTCCTGTTAGTAGTCTCCAAATCAGTCAGTCTGTGATTCAGCCTGTTATTCAGAACAGCGCCCCCTGGCGTCACGGAGCGAAACTACTGATGTCATCTTGTAGGTCTTGCTCAGATGAGTTGATATACCAAAGATGGAGTCCCAACTCCTCTTAGTAGTCTCCAAATCAGTCAGTCTGTGATATGCCAAAGATGGAGTCCCAACTCCTCTTAGTAGTCTCCAAATCAGTCAGTCTGTGATTCCTCCCCCTCCCCTCCCTTCCCTTCCCCGTCGTGATATAGCTGTAAAAAAGTTGAAAGCGACGTTAAACCCTATTCACTCACTCACTCACTCAGTCTGTGATTCAGCCTGTTATTCAGAACAGCGCCCCCTGGCGTCGAGGAGCAGAACTAATGAACTTGCTCAGATGAGTTGATATACCAAAGATGGAGTCCCAACTCCTCTTAGTAGTCTCCAAATCAGTCAGTCTGTGATTCAGCCTGTTATTCAGAACAGCGCCCCCTGGCGTCGCGGAGCGGAACTAATGATGTCATCTTGTAGGTCTTGCTCAGATGAGTTGATATACCAAAGATGGAGTCCCAACTCCTCTTAGTAGTCTCCAAATCAGTCAGTCTGTGATTCAGCCTGTTATTCAGAACAGCGCCCCCTGGCGTCGCGGAGCGGAACTAATGATGTCATCTTGTAGGTCTTGCTCAGATGAGTTGATATACCAAAGATGGAGTCCCAACTCCTCTTAGTAGTCTCCAAATCAGTCAGTCTGTGATTCAGCCTGTTATTCAGAACAGCGCCCCCTGGCGTCGCGGAGCGGAACTACTGATGTCATCTTGTAGGTCTTGCTCAGATGAGTTGATATACCAAAGATGGAGTCCCAACCCCTCTTAGTAGTCTCCAAATCAGTCAGTCTGTGATTCAGCCTGTTATTCAGAACAGCGCCCCCTGGCGTCGCGGAGCGGAACTACTGATGTCATCTTGTAGGTCTTGCTCAGATGAGTTGATATGCCAAAGATGGAGTCCCAACTCCTCTTAGTAGTATCCAAATCAGTCAGTCTGTGATTCAGCCTGTTATTCAGAACAGCGCCCCCTGGCGTCGTGGAGCGGAACTAATGACGTCATCTTGTAGGTCTTGCTCAGATGAGTTGATATACCAAAGATGGAGTCCCAACTCCTTTTAGTAGTCTCCAAATCAGTCAGTCTGTGATTCAGCCTGTTATTCAGAACAGCGTCCCCTGGCGTCGCGGAGCGGAACTAATGATGTAATCTTGTAGGTCTTGCTTAGATGAGTTGGTATACCAAAGATGGAGTCCCAACTCCTCTTAGTAGTCTCCAAATCAGTCAGTCTGTGATTCAGCCTGTTATTCAGAACAGCGCCCCCTGGCGTCGCGGAGCGGAACTAATGATGTCATCTTGTAGGTCTTGCTCAGATGAGTTGATATACCAAAGATGGAGTCCCAACTCCTCTTAGTAGTCTCCAAATCAGTCAGTCTGTGATTCAGCCTGTTATCCAGAACAGCGCCCCCTGGCGTCGCGGAGCGGAACTAATGATGTCATCTTGTAGGTCTTGCTCAGATGAGTTGATATACCAAAGATGGAGTCCCGACTCCTCTTAGTAGTCTCCAAATGAGTCAGTCTGTGATTCAGTCTGTTATTCAGAACAACGCCCCCTGGCGTCGCGGAGCGGAACTAATGACGTCATCTTGTAGGTCTTGCTCAGATGAGCTGATATACCAAAGATGGAGTCCCAACTCCTCTTAGTAGTCTCCAAATCAGTCAGTCTGTGATTCAGCCTGTTATTCAGAACAGCGCCCCCTGGCGTCGCGGAGCGGAACTAATGACGTCATCTTGTAGGTCTTGCTCAGATGAGTTGATATACCAAAGATGGAGTCCCAACTCCTCTTAGTAGTCTCCAAACCAGTCAGTCTGTGATTCAGCCTGTTATTCAGAACACTGCCCCCTGGCGTCCCGGAGCGGAACTACTGATGTCATCTGGTAGGTCTTGCTCAGATGAGTTGATATACCAAAGATGGAGTCCCAACTCCTCTTAATAATCTCCAAATCAGTCAGTCTGTGATTCAGCCTGTTATTCAGAACAGCGCCCCCTGGCGTCGCGGAGCGGAACTAATGACGTCATCTTGTAGGTCTTGCTCAGATGAGTTGATATACCAAAGATGGAGTCCCAACTCCTTTTAGTAGTCTCCAAATCAGTCAGTCTGTGATTCAGGCTGTTATTCAGAACAGCGCCCCCTGGCGTCGCGGAGCGGAACTAATGATGTAATCTTGTAGGTCTTGCTCAGATGAGTTGATATACCAAAGATGGAGTCCCAACTCCTCTTAGTAGTCTCCAAATCAGTCAGTCTGTGAATCAGCTTGTTATTCAGAACAGCGCCCCCTGGCGTTGCGGAGCGGAACTAATGATGTCATCTTGTAGGTCTTGCTCAGATGAGTTGATATACCAAAGATGGAGTCCCAACTCCTCTTGGAAGCGTAGATATCGTTCTTTCAAATTTCGTAGACAAATACTTACTCCTCCCTTTTGAATATCGAACCGCTAACTGCGAACTGCAGACCAAGTTATAAGACGTTAGGGCAAGGGCGAAGCCCGCACCCTAAAATTTTAAAACTTTCCCACACTAACCGTGAATTAAGCACGCCTATGTGAACATTATTTCTATTCTATTGCACTACCAAAATTGATTATCAACAAAGATTATAATGAAAGGCTGACGTGACAATGTCACTGGACGAGTTTATATG
>JAVTVY010003002.1:0-33843 GCA_036873755.1 Hanleya hanleyi | reverse complement strand
AGTTTCGGGAGAACATCGATGTACCTCCTTGTATTCTTATAGGTGAAATATTTATACATGCGGCCTTTGAATGTCTGTTGAACCTTTCCACAACGGAAGCCTTGGTCTCGTTGTACGTATGGAAGAAAAACACCTTCTGGGCTTTCAGAAACTGTTGGAACGGTCTGTTGAGGAATTCCGTGCCTTCGTCGGTTTGCAAATGCAAAGGTTTGCGCCCGGTCTTGAAGATGTCTTTGAACGCCGCTATGAGATTTGCCCCCGTTTTCGTCGGGATGGGTACCACCCACGCATACTTGGATAGGATATCGATGCACGTCAAGATATACCGATTCTCATCGTTGTGTTTGGCAAAGGCGCTCATATCCACCAAATCCGCTTGCCACTGGGCATCTATTCCTCCCACGATGACCCGGTTCCGTAGAAAATGGCGACGGACAGATCGATGTAAGGTATAGGTATCTTGTCTTCTTAACCAATCTCAGACTTGGGCACGTTGTACCCCCTGGGGTTTGGCCGCTCGATAGAGAGCCGACAATGCACTATAGGCTGCCGGACTGTCGGGACTGTAGTATAAGTTATCCAACACCTTCTCCCAGCGCTTCATGGTGACAAAATGATGATGGACCCTGGCTCTATCGTTTATTTATAACGGGTATATCTTGGGGCTGAGTTTCTTTCTGATTTTCTTCGTGGACTTCCACAGTGGCCATGGTCAATGACCAGTCCAACTCGTCTGATGACCGCTTGATAAGCACTTCATCCACATCAACCACGGCATCTTCCAATACAGACCATAGATCAGGGTGAAGGGTAAAATGCACTGTACCTCCATCTAGCCGAGCCAATTGAGCAAAGAAAGGGCCGCGTCGAATGTACACATCGTGACACAAGTGGATGAGGTCGCCGTCCAGTTCCCCAGACAACACCCGTTTGAATTTGGTCCAGCCCTCCCGGGACAGACGAATGTGAGCCGGGCACGGTTGTGTAGGGTCCGTGTCTCCCACCACCTCCTCCATGATATCGACCTTATCCGCATACACGTGCAGGAAGACCTCGGGGGTCAAGCTGAAATACGCCAGTACTATATGCTCCGTCATGGTCAGTACGTGAATGGTACCAGATTTCACTGTCTCCCGTATTTATAGGGAGAACCCCGTGAGATCAAAGGATCAGGTGGTCATGTCATTGGGCTGACTGAGTATAGCCGGGTAATCAATGGCATCGTCGTCGGGTTCATGTAGTTGTTCATGGGGTTCAGCCATTGGCCCCGCGGCTTCATCACGGATTTTTTCTTCTTCTTCATCGTTCTGGCCCGTCATGTGTGTGTGTGGGTGGCTTCATGAGGTGACACTGTCATTCCAGCCTCTGCGCATTCTATACATATAGTATTTTCTCCAGCCGCTTTTTTTTCATTAGGTTCATCTAGTGCGTGTTCGATAGCATGAGCCCATGCCAATTGGTGGGGTGATCGATCGTCGGGTATAAATAACTGGTCCACCAGAGGGCCTATTTTCTCCAAGGCTGACCACAGAGAGGGAGTTAGGAGGAAACTTCGAGCCGGCTCTTGGTAGCGTCCCACCCGTGGGTAGAGCGCAATATGGTATACGTAGTTGGCCTTGTCCAGGTGGATCAGGTGTCCGTCTAACTCTCCGCTCAACACCCGTTTAAACTTAGTCCACCCATCACGCTGTAGTGTCACCGTATTCGATAAAGTCTCAGGGGACGCCCTCCAATCCCCGCCACTATCTTCCACCAGAGTCACATAATCTTCATAAACGTATAATCCCACCTGGTAAGGTGTAAGGGGGAGGATGGCTCGTAGGACGGATGACATGCTTGGTCCAAATGTCGAACGGTGAATGACACACACTCTGTCTGACCCTGGTATTTATAGTGTCAATACCACAGCGCCAGGGTGAATAGGGCACAGACTAGTATGAGGCCAACCAGCCGGTGCTGGTTGCGGCGTGAGCGCTCGTGGTCCATAGCCCGAGCATCAAGGATGGCTGTCATAGTCCAGTAGTGGTGAGTGATGGCACGCCTGTCCATCGAGTGCACTCTGTGGAGGACCGCTTCTGTGAACTCGTTCAGGATCTGGCGTCGTCCCTCGTTGTCGTCGCCATCTGCAAACATGGACCGGACCACTGCTCGGTAACCCGTGAATGAATTCACCACGGTGGCATACTGTAAAATGCGAGTCGCATGGGGCTTGATCTCCGCCATGGCTCTGTAGAAATGAAGGTGTGGGATCCAGAGGGACGTGTTTTATAGACCAGATGTAGCTCTACGGGTATAGTCCGTGATACGTACTATTCTGATGGGTTAGTCCAAAAAAAGGGAGCAACAACAACAACACAGATTACAGATCAATCCTTTTATTATGCGTGAACAACATAGAAATGCATGTACTGACCTGTCTGTGGGAGGTTTCCCACAATGGCGTTCACCTTCGCGTCTTTTCGTGTACGTCCGTGTCTTTTCGTTAAAGTCCATGTGCGCATGCGTGATGTGTGGGAGGTGGGTTGTACCCACCTCCCACATTTGTACCCACCTCCCACATTTGTGGGAGGTGGGTTGTACCCACCTCCCACATTTGTACCCACCTCCCACATTTGTACCCACCTCCCACATTTGTGGGAGGTGGGTTGTACCCACCTCCCACATTTGTACCCACCTCCCACATTTGTACCCACCTCCCACATTTGTACCCACCTCCCACATTTGTACCCACCTCCCACATTTGAGTACCCACCTCCCACATTTGTACCCACCTCCCACTTGGAATTTATAGATTTTACTATACAAATGTGGGAGGTGGGTACAACCCACCTCCCACAAATGTGGGAGGTGGGTACAAATGTGGGAGGTGGGTACAAATGTGGGAGGTGGGTACAAATGTGGGAGGTGGGTACAACCCACCTCCCACAAATACAAATGTGGGAGGTGGGTACAAATGTGGGAGGTGGGTACAAATGTGGGAGGTGGGTACAACCCACCTCCCACAAATGTGGGAGGTGGGTACAAATGTGGGAGGTGGGTACAACCCACCTCCCACACATCACACATGCGCACACCGCCCCATTTTACACACTTATGACGTCACACCAGGTTCTGCGCATGCGCAGTGAGGCGCTATTCTATCAATTTACGCTATGTATACTACTCGGGTGGCCGCCACCTTGAATTTACCCATGATCCTCTACTCGGGGGGTTATGCAAATAGGCTTAAAATGACTCCAATATGATAAGCTATAAAGTCACGGGGTGTAAGCTCTCAATTTTTTGTCGTTCCGGAGATAGCGCAGAAAGTTTAGTAGGGGGCCATGTTGGCTTAATATAATTGTTCTTGCTAAACCAAATCAGGCGTGGCGATTTAAGGTCTGTTCCAGCCTAGGGGGGACCATTTCTGCCCTCTATTTATTTTCGTTACCCCTCGAGATAGGATTAAGGACTTGTATCCCGTCATTGGTATGAGGGAGCATGTGCAGGGTGGTGTGGGGGAACGCGTTGCACGGCATAATTTAGGGCACAAGGACGAGGATTACTAGGGTGTTGGGGCAGAAACAATTATTAAGGAAAGTGGGTTGGAGAGAAATTCGATGGGTGATATATTAAATGTTGAATGAATGGGGAGGATATTGGCAGATTTAATTATGAGTGTCCATGGTGATAATTAATCAAAGTTGCCACTAAGAATCAGTCCGAGAAGAGAGAATGAGGGGGCTTGACAGATGAAAATATTATGTGATACTTCTGTAGTTATGGGAATTAAGAGAAGGTATATTGTTTAATAAGAATGTGGGGATTAAACAGTGTCTATGTGACACTGTTAAGAGGGATCATGTGTAGGGCGGGTTGGGGGAAACGGGTTGCACGGCGTGTTCGCACGACCTGTGCCCATCGCGGTGCGATGGAGTGCCCAAGTACATCCATCCATCCATCCATCCCAGCTGGGGTCCAAATTTAGGACAAAAACTTTATTGAACAGGTGAAATTATTTTGCTAATGATGTTTGATTAGGTGAAATTTAGCATTCAAAATCTTATCATATAACCATATCTGGTGGTGTACGCGGCCGCGTCATTAAATTTGTTTTTAGTTAAACTACCAGGCCTGAGGAGTTATCATGCTTCCCTACCTAACTGTCTATCCTATCTCTGGTGCCACAAAAAAGTGAGAGCTGACAATCCGTGACTTTGTCATTCTGGGGTCATTTTGAAACTAAATACATAGCTCTCCCAGCAGAGAATCATGGGTAAATTCTAAATGGTGGCCATGTCGGTTACCTGATGTTTTCGTCTTTTGTCTTCAAAATTTCTGCTTTTTTGCGAGAAGTGCAATTTTTTTTATTTCACATCAGATTATTATTTCTTAATTGATCACGCAGTTTTGCGAAAAAAAACGAAAAATCTGAACGAAAACAAAATCTTATCACCGAGTATCGTGTTGGAAAAATGCCTTCTTGAAAATGACGTCACTGTGAAGTCATCAAAGTGACCATCTCGAACTTATTTGCATTTCCTAGTAGAGCGTGACCCATGTGTATATTTTGTTAAATGTCAGCTCCCTAGCTCAATGGGTAAGAAAAATAATTAGGAAGAGGACCGAAATAGCCCTCACCCCCACCCCCTGGCCTTGACAGACCCAAAGAGCCCCGACCAGATAGGACGAAAACTACATCACCGCAATATTACCTCGTAATATATCTTGCTCCATACATAATAACATATCCATGGATCTTCCAAATACTAATTGATAATAAATGCAATAAGCACTAAGCTTGTGTTTGATGACGTCAACATCCGCCGGTCAAAAGGAAGTTACATCAGTAAATTGTCAGTTACAACAGAGCCATGCCTTCATGACAGCAAGATCATTACTCTCGTGTGAGTGGGAGCCATGTCACTACTTTGGCAGCTAGGCTCCCTGTAACATCACCATTCTAAGGAAATTTTCCATTGGTTACTTCATCAACAGTCAACCTGAGAGATTCTCCTTGAAGAAGTGAGTCGTGAGTCTCGCGGGACGAAAATGAGTAAAATGCCCCCCTCCCCCCCGCCCCCACCCACCTAAAGCTTTTCCAGTTGGTGATGATATCTCAAACTATTACCTCTTGTGCTAGTTCCTATCGAATATTGGTGGTGACATATCAACTCACGGCATATCATTATGCTCAACATATCTTTTGCAACGCATGAATTCTTGGATCCTTCAAATGTATCTTTTCAGTGGACCGTGAAATCGACGTCCCTCTCTCTGAGGACGAGAAGCAGCGAGTGGAGAAAAGTTATAAGGAATATGGATCCAACGTGATACTCAGTGATAAGATATCTCTGGACAGAGTAGTACCAGACACAAGAATGGACGAGTAAGTGAGAGTATATGCGATATGATACACTGTGATGAGATATCTTTTGACAGAGTAGTACTAAGCACCAGTATAGAGGAGTAAGTCAGATTATACATGTGATATGACACACTGTGATGAGATATCTTTTGACAGAGTAGTACTAAGCACCAGTATAGAGGAGTAAGTCAGATTATACATGTGATATGACACACTGTGATAAGATATCTTTAGACAGAGTAGTACTAGGCACCAGTATAGAGGAGTATGTGAGATTATACATGTGATATGACACACTGTGATAAGATATCTTTAGACAGAGTAGTACTAGGCACCAGTATAGAGGAGTATGTGAGATTATACATGTGATATGATACACTTTGATAAGATATCTTTAGACAGAGTAGTAATAGGCACCAGTATAGAGGAGTAAATCAGATTACACATGTGATATGACACACTGTGATAAGATATCTTTGTACAGATTAGTACCAGATTAAACGAATAAGTGAATTTGTACATGTGATATGCATATGACATCATATAAATGATCGGAAGTAGGCTACAGGAGCAAGTAACCCAGCTTAATCATGTTAATAGAAGTAATATTGCAGTGCGCAGTATATAGGTTGTGGCACAAAACTTGTGGTTGGCAACGTCATGCAGGTACAGAGTCCCAGTGGGAAATCTTTACATTTGGTGGGGACATATGGAGCCCCTAATGTATAAAGCCTTTTGTCGCATAACTGCAATGTTATTAGGGACATTTGGTCAGGTCAAAATTTTCGTATTTTCATAATTTTCTGCTGTGGTGAACAGTTTGGTATGGGGAAATTGATGCCCCTAGTCCTGCTGTGGCGAACAGTTTGGTATGGGACCATGATGCCCAGGCCTGCTGCGGTGAACAGTTTGGTATGGGGACCATGATGCCCCCAGACCTGCTGCGGTGAACAGTTCGGTATGGGGACCATGATGAGAGGTCTGCTGTGGTGAACACTTTGGTATGGGACCATGATGCCCCCAGGCCTGCTACGGTGAACGGTTTGGTATGGGGACCGTGATGCCACAAGGTCTGCTGTGGTGAACACTTTGGTATGGGACCATGATGCCCCCAGGCCTGCTACCGTGAACAGATTGGTATGGGGACAGTGATGCCACCAGGTCTGTTACGGTGAACGGTTTGGTATGGGGACCATGATGCCCCCAGACCTGCTGCGGTGAACAGTTTGGTATGGGGACCATGATGCCCCTAGACCTGCTGCGGTGAATAGTTGGTATGGGGACCATGATGCCACCAGGCCTGTTACGGTGAACAGTTTGGTATGGGGACCATGATGCTCCCAGGCCTGCTGCGGTGAATAGTTGGTATGGGGACCATGATGCCACCAGGCCTGTTACGGTGAACAGTTTGGTATGGGAACCATGATGCCCCCAGACCTGCTGCGGTGAACAGTTTAGTATGGGGGCCATGATGCCCCCAGACCTGCGAAACAGTTGGTATCGGGACCATGATGCCACAAGGTCTGCTGTGGCGAACAGTTTGGTATAGGATCATGATGCCCCAGGCCTGCTGCGGTGAACAGTTTGGTATGGGGACCATGATGCCCCTAGACCTGCTGCGGCGAACAGTTTGGTATGGAGACCATGATGCCCCTAGTCCTGCTGCGGTAAACAATTTGGTATGGGGACCATGATGCCCCTAGACCTGCTGGGGTGAACAGTTTGGTATGGGACCATGATGCCCCAGGCCTGCTGCGGTGAACAGTTTGGTATGGGGACCATGATGCCCCTAGACCTGCTGCGGTGAACAGTTTGGTATGGGGACCATGATGCTCCTAGTCCTGCTGTGGCGAACAGTTTGGTATGGGACCTTTAGGCAGAGTAGTACTAGGCACCAGTATAGAGGAGTATGTGAGATTATACATGTGATATGACACACTGTGATAAGATATCTTTAGACAGAGTAGTACTAGGCACCAGTATAGAGGAGTATGTGAGATTATACATGTGTGATATGATACACTTTGATAAGATATCTTTAGACAGAGTAGTAATAGGCACCAGTATAGAGGAGTAAATCAGATTACACATGTGATATGACACACTGTGATAAGATATCTTTGTACAGATTAGTACCAGATTAAACGAATAAGTGAATTTGTACATGTGATATGCATATGACATCATATAAATGATCGGAAGTAGGCTACAGGAGCAAGTAACCCAGCTTAATCATGTTAATAGAAGTAATATTGCAGTGCGCAGTATATAGGTTGTGGCACAAAACTTGTGGTTGGCAACGTCATGCAGGTACAGAGTCCCAGTGGGAAATCTTTACATTTGGTGGGGACATATGGAGCCCCTAATGTATAAAGCCTTTTGTCGCATAACTGCAATGTTATTAGGGACATTTGGTCAGGTCAAAATTTTCGTATTTTCATAATTTTCTGCTGTGGTGAACAGTTTGGTATGGGGAAATTGATGCCCCTAGTCCTGCTGTGGCGAACAGTTTGGTATGGGACCATGATGCCCAGGCCTGCTGCGGTGAACAGTTTGGTATGGGGACCATGATGCCCCCAGACCTGCTGCGGTGAACAGTTCGGTATGGGGACCATGATGAGAGGTCTGCTGTGGTGAACACTTTGGTATGGGACCATGATGCCCCCAGGCCTGCTACGGTGAACGGTTTGGTATGGGGACCGTGATGCCACAAGGTCTGCTGTGGTGAACACTTTGGTATGGGACCATGATGCCCCCAGGCCTGCTACCGTGAACAGATTGGTATGGGGACAGTGATGCCACCAGGTCTGTTACGGTGAACGGTTTGGTATGGGGACCATGATGCCCCCAGACCTGCTGCGGTGAACAGTTTGGTATGGGGACCATGATGCCCCTAGACCTGCTGCGGTGAATAGTTGGTATGGGGACCATGATGCCACCAGGCCTGTTACGGTGAACAGTTTGGTATGGGGACCATGATGCTCCCAGGCCTGCTGCGGTGAATAGTTGGTATGGGGACCATGATGCCACCAGGCCTGTTACGGTGAACAGTTTGGTATGGGAACCATGATGCCCCCAGACCTGCTGCGGTGAACAGTTTAGTATGGGGGCCATGATGCCCCCAGACCTGCGAAACAGTTGGTATCGGGACCATGATGCCACAAGGTCTGCTGTGGCGAACAGTTTGGTATAGGATCATGATGCCCCAGGCCTGCTGCGGTGAACAGTTTGGTATGGGGACCATGATGCCCCTAGACCTGCTGCGGCGAACAGTTTGGTATGGAGACCATGATGCCCCTAGTCCTGCTGCGGTAAACAATTTGGTATGGGGACCATGATGCCCCTAGACCTGCTGGGGTGAACAGTTTGGTATGGGACCATGATGCCCCAGGCCTGCTGCGGTGAACAGTTTGGTATGGGGACCATGATGCCCCTAGACCTGCTGCGGTGAACAGTTTGGTATGGGGACCATGATGCTCCTAGTCCTGCTGTGGCGAACAGTTTGGTATGGGACCATGATGCCCCAGGCCTGCTGCGGTGAACAGTTTGGTATGGGGACCATGATGCCCCCAGACCTGCTGCGGTGAACAGTTTGGTATGGGGACCATGATGCCACAATGTCTGCTGTGGTGAACACTTTGGTATGGGACCATGATGCCCCCAGGCCTGCTACGGTGAACAGTTTGGTATGGGGACCGTGATGCCACAAGGTCTGCTGTGGTGAACACTTTGGTATGGGACCATGATGCCCCCAGGCCTGCTACGGTGAACAGTTTAGTATGGGGACAGTGAATCCACCAGGCCTGTTACGGTGAACAGTTTGATATGGGGACCATGATGCCCCCAGACCTGCTGCGGTGAACAGTTTGGTATGGGGACCATGATGGCCCTAGACCTGCTGCGGTGAATAGTTGGTATGGGGACCATGATGCCACCAGGCCTGTTACGGTGAACAGTTTGGTATGGGGACCATGATGCCCCCAGGCCTGCTGCGGTGAATAGTTGGTATGGGGACCATGATGCCACCAGGCCTGTTACGGTGAACAGTTTGGTATGGGGACCATGATGCCCCCAGACCGGCTGCGGTGAACAGTTTGGTATGGGGACCATGATGCCCCCAGACCTGCTGCGGTGAACAGTTTGGTATGGGGACTATGATGCCCCCAGACCTGCTGCGGTGAACAGTTTGGTATGGGGACCATGGTGCCCCTAGACCTGCTGCGGTGAACAGTTTGGCATGGGGACCATGATGCCACAAGGTCTGCTGTGGCGAACAGTTTCGTATGGGACCATGATGCCCCAGGCCTGCTGCGGTGAACAGTTTGGTATGGGGACCATGATGCCCTAGACCTGCTGCGGCGAACAGTTTGGTATGGGGACCATGATGCCCTAGTCCTGCTGGTGGTGAACAGTTTGGTATGGACCATGATGCCCCTAGACCTGCTGCGGTGAACGGTTTGGTATGGGACCATGATGCCCCAGGCCTGCTGCGGTGAACAGTTTGGTATGGGGACCATGGTGCCCCTAGACCTGCTGCGGTGAACAGTTTGGCATGGGGACCATGATGCCACAAGGTCTGCTGTGGCGAACAGTTTGGTATGGGACCATGATGCCCCAGGCCTGCTGCGGTGAACAGTTTGGTATGGGGACCATGATGCCCCTAGACCTGCTGCGGCGAACAGTTTGGTATGGGGACCATGATGCTCCTAGTCCTGCTGCGGTGAACAGTTTGGTATGGGGACCATGATGCCCCTAGACCTGCTGCGGTGAACGGTTTGGTATGGGACCATGATGCCCCAGGCCTGCTGCGGTGAACAGTTTGGTATGGGGACCATGATGCCCCTAGACCTGCTGCGGTGAACAGTTTGGTATGGGGACCATGATGCCCCTAGTCCTGCTGTGGCGAACAGTTTGGTATGGGACCATGATCCTCAAGCCTGCTGCGGTGAACAGTTTGGTATGGGAACCATGATGCCACAAGATCTGCTGTAGTGAACACTTTGGTATGGGACCATGATGCCCCAGGCCTGCTACGGTGAACAGTTTGTTATGGGGACCATGATGCCCCTAGACCTGCTGCGGTGAACAGTTTGGTATGGGGACCATGATGCCCCTAGTCCTGCTGTAGCGAACAGTTTGGTATGGGACCATGATCCCCAGGCCTGCTGCGGTGAATAGTTTGGTATGGGGACCGTGATGCCACAAGGTCTGCTGTGGTGAACACTTTGGTATGGGACCATGATGCCACCAGGCCTGTTACGGTGAACAGTTTGGTATGGGGACCATGATGCCCCCAGGCCTGCTGCGGTGAATAGTTGGTATGGGGACCATGATGCCACCAGGCCTGTTACGGTGAACAGTTTGGTATGGGGACCATGATGCCCCCAGATCTGCTGCGGTGAACAGTTTGGTATGGGGACCATGATGCCCCTAGACCTGCTGCGGTGGACAGTTTGGTATGGGGACCATGATGCCACAAGGTCTGCTGTGGCGAACAGTTTGGTATGGGACCATGATGCCCCAGGCCTGCTGCGGTGAATAGTTGGTATGGGGACCATGATGCCACCAGGCCTGTTACGGTGTTCAGTTTGGTATGGGGACCATGATGCTCCCAGCCCTGTTACGGTGAACTGTGTGGTATGGGGACCATGATGCCCCCAGACCTGCTGCGGTGAACAGTTTGGTATGGGACCATGATGCCCCTAGACCTGCTGCGGTGAATAGTTGGTATGGGGACCATCATGCTACCAGCCCTGTTACGTGAACAGTTTGGTATGGGGATCATGATGCCCCAGGCCTGCTGCGGTGAATAGTTAGGTATGGGGACCATGATGTTCCCAGCCCTGCTACGGTGAACAGTTTGGTATGGGGATCATGATGCCACCAGATCTGCTGTGGTGAACAGTTTGGTATGGGACCACGATGCCCCCAGGCCTGCTACGGTGAACAGTTTGGTATGGGGACCGTGATGCCACCAGGCCTGCTGTGGTGAACACTTTGGTATGGGACCATGTTGCCCCCAGGCCTGCTGCGCCGAATAGTTTGGTATGGGGACCATGCTGCCCACAGGCATGCTACGGTGAACAGTTTGGTATGGGGAGCGTGATGCCACCAGGTCTGGTGTGGTGAACACTTTGGTATGAGACCATGATGCCCCCAGGCCTGTTACGGCGAACAGTTTGGTATGGGGACCATGGTGCACCCAGGTCTGCTACGGTGAATAATTTGGTATAGGGACCATGATGCCCCCAGGCCTACTACGCTGAACAGTTTGGTATGGGGACCATGATGCCCCCAGGCCTGCTGTGGGGAACAGTCTTGTATGGGAACCATGATGCCCCCAGGCCTGCTGTGGTGAACAGTTTGGTATGGGACCATGATGCCCCCAGGCCTGCTACGGTGAAAAGTTTGGTATGGGGACCATGATGCTCCAGGCCTGCTGCGGTGAACAGTTTGGTATGGGGGCCATGATGCCCCTAGACCTGCTGCGGTGAACAGTTTGGTATGGGGACCATGATGCTCCTAGTCCTGCTGTGGCGAACAGTTTGGTATGGGACCATGATGCCCCAGGCCTGCCGCGGTGAACAACTTGGTATGGGGACCATGATGCCCCCAGACCTGCTGCGGTGAACAGTTTGGTATGGGGGCCATGATGCCACAATGTCTGCTGTGGTAAACACTTTGGTATGGGACCATGACGCCCCCAGGCCTGCTACGGTGAACAGTTTGGTATGGGGACAGTGAATCCACCAGGCCTGTTACGGTGAACAGTTTGGTATGGGGACCATGATGCCCCCAGACCTGCTGCGGTGAACAGTTTGGTATGGGGACCATGATGCCCCTAGACCTGCTGCGGTGAATAGTTGGTATGGGGACCATGATGCCACCAGGCCTGTTACGGTGAACAGTTTGGTATGGGGACCATGATGCCCCCAGGCCTGCTGCGGTGAATAGTTGGTATGGGGACCATGATGCCACCAGCCCTGTTACGGTGAACAGTTTGGTATGGGGACCATGATGCCCCCAGACCGCCTGCGGTGAACAGTTTGGTATGGGGACCATGATGCCCCCAGTCCTGCTGCGGTGAACAGTTTGGTATGGAGAATATGATGCCCCCGGACCTGCTGCGGTGAACAGTTTGGTATGGGGACCATGGTGCCCCTAGACCTGCTGCGATGAACAGTTTGGCATGGGGACCATGATGCCACAAGGTCTGCTGTGGCGAACAGTTTGGTATGGGACCATGAT
Organism: Hanleya hanleyi; assembly: GCA_036873755.1. Classification (NCBI taxonomy): domain Eukaryota; kingdom Metazoa; phylum Mollusca; class Polyplacophora; order Lepidopleurida; family Hanleyidae; genus Hanleya; species Hanleya hanleyi. The sequence continues at coordinate 21,248 of JAVTVY010003002.1, read as the reverse complement.
GCCCCAGGCCTGCTGTGGTGAACAGTTTGGTATGGGGACCATGATGCCTCTAGACCTGCTGCGGCTAACAGTTTGGTATGGGGACCATGATGCTCCTAGTCCTGCTGCGGTGAACAGTTTGGTATGGGGACGATGATGCCCCTAGACGTGCTGCGGTGAACGGTTTGGTATGGGACCATGATGCCCCCAGGCCTGCTACGGTGAAAAGTTTGGTATGGGGACCTTGATGCCCCCAGGCCTGCTACGGTGAACAGTTTGGTATGGGGACCGTGATGCCACAAGGTCTGCTGTGGCGAACACTTTGGTACGGGACCATGGTGCCCCCAGGCTTGCTACGGTGAACAGTTTGGTATGGGGACAGTGATGCCACCAGGCCTGTTACGGTGAACAGTTTGGTATGGGGACCATGGTGCCCCCAGACCTGCTGCGGTGACCAGTTTGGTATGGGGGCCATGATGCCCCTAGACCTGCTGCGGTGAATAGTTGGTATGGGGACCATGATGCCACCAGGCCTGTTACGGTGAACAGGTTGGTATGGGGACCATGATGCCCCCAGGCCTGCTGCGGTGAACAGTTTGGTATGGGGACCATGATGCCCCCAGACCTGCTGTGGTGAACAGTTTGGTATGGGGACAGTGATGCCTCCAGACCTGCTGTGGTGAACAGTTTGGTATGGAGACCATGATGCCCCCAGACCTGCTGCGGTGAACAGTTTGGTATGGGGACAGTGATGCCCCCAGACCTGCTGTGGTGAACAGTTTGGTATGGGGACAGTGATGCCACCAGGCCAGCTGTGGTGAACAGTTTGATATTGGGACCATGATGCCCCCAGACCTGCTGCGGTGAACAGTTTGGTATGGGGACAGTGATGCCACCAGGCCTGTTACGGTGAACAGTTTGGTATGGGGACCATGATGCCCCCAGGCCTGCTGCGGTGAACAGTTTTGTATGGGGACCATGATGCCCCTAGACCTGCTGCGGTGAATAGTTGGTATGGAGACCATGATGCCACCAGGCCTGTTACGGTGAACAGTTTGGTATGGGGACCATGATGCCCCCAGACCTGCTGCGGTGAACAGTTTGGTATGGGGACCAGGATGCCCCTAGACCTGCTGCGGTGAATAGTTGGTATGGGGACCATGATGCCACCAGGCCTGTTACGGTGAACAGTTTGGTATGGACCATGATGCCCCTAGGCCTGCTACGGTGAACAGTTTGGTATGGGGACAGTGATGCCCCCAGGCCTGCTGCGGTAAACAGTTTGGTATGGGGACCATGATGCCCCCAGGCCTGCTACGGTGAACAGTTTGGTATGGGGACAGTGATGCCCCCAGGCCTGCTACGGTGAACAGTTTGGTATGGGGACCATGATGCCCCCGTGCCTGCTACGGTGAACAGTTTGGTATGGGACCATGATGCCCCCAGGCCTGCTACGGTGAACAGTTTGATATGGGGACAGTGATGCCCCCAGGCCTGCTGCGGTGAACAGTTTGGTATGGGGACCATGATGCCCCCAGGCCTGCTACGGTGAACATTTTGGTATGGGGACAGTGATGCCCCCAGGCCTACTGCGGTGAACAGTTTGGCATGGGGACCATGATACCCCCAGGCCTGTTGCGGTTAACATTTTTTGGTAGAGCTTGACCCCAGAATATATTGTTGGAGGTTTCAGCTCCCTCGTACGAGGAGTAAGAAACAATATTTATTAAGCTGGGGTGCCGGCGGCGGGGAAATATTCCCTTCCTAGGTCTCAAATCAGTGTAATACAGGATAAAACGATGAGGGAGTAAGTAGATGAGCTTATAGGTGAAATATGATAATCTGTGTTAAGATAACTCTGACTAGGGTTGTATCGGATTCAAGGCTGAGGGAGGAAGTAGCCGAGCTTACAGAAGATTACAAGGACCATTCCTAACAAACTGATGGGTATAACTAGCCACAATAGATACTAAATGATGTATATTTCTGAACCATTTGTGTGAACTTTCCTCTCGCAAGACAGCCTACCGCCCACAACTGATGAAACATTTTGTAACTAATGATCGCTCCTTAATTTCGGCTTCATCAGAACAGGTGATCGATTTCTATGCTCAAAATGTTGACGCCGACATATTGGCATTTTTACAGGTGTAGATATTGGCATTATCCAGAGGATTTACCTCCAGCTAGTATAATTATTGTGTTCCATAACGAAGGATGGTCAACTCTACTCCGTACAGTCCACAGTGCCATCAATCGATCACCACCATCATTGGTGAAAGAAATCATCTTAGTCGATGACTGCAGTGACAAAGGTAAGAATCTGAATGTCTTGGTTTTCATTTAGGATCCATACAAGATCTATAGGATCTAAACAAAATTCTCAGTTTTACTGGTTTTCATGCATTTAGGATCTATACAAGATTCCCCAATTTTACGCAGTAATAGAATATATTTTGTCATATGGCAATTATCGCAACAAGTACAATGATTCCATGAACCAGGCGGAAGGCTATACTGACATTCAATATACAGTTAACAAGGTCCGGTTATTTGAGTGTATTAGTTCTTGGGAGCCTTATCGTTTATTTCCGACTGATTTTACCTATCTGTTTACAAATAAAAGTACTTTACCCTGTCATGTCTGGGTCATTTCGGGTCTACGATAGCTTGGGCGTGAGGCTTTCGTCTCTCACCCAAGGCCTGTAGTAATTTTCACCAACTGAATTTGTATTAGTGATTGAAACAAACGATATTCCATAACAAATTAGCAATGTATGGCCAGAATAGCTACCCAAAAATGTGGTCATATTACTTTCGAAAAAAAGTAAAGTATAACTACTGCAAACCGCGCGGCAGCTCGTGACTTGATGTCGACATATAGCTGAAATCTTGCTGGACGTCGCGCCGCTGGTTAAACCATGATTCTTTCTCCGAATCCTTCAACTCTTCCACATAAACAGTCTTTCTCTTTTATTAACATTTATTAATAGATAATAAAACAATGTGCAGATAAAGCAAACATCCTCAGCCACAAACTATATCAATTTCTTTTCCTGGTGATAAGGGTTGATTTATCGGGATTATTAATGGCACATTAACCCTACCTGGCCTGGGGGAGGGGGGAGGGGGGCCTAAATGCCCCCCCCCCCCTACCAAACTTTCTGCGCTATCTCCGGAACGACCAAAAATTGAGAGCTGAAACTCCCTGACTTTATAGTTTATCATATTGGGGTCATTTTGAGCGGATTTGCATAACCTCACGAGCCGAAAATCATGGGTAAATCCAAATTGGCGGCCACCTGGGGTACCAGAAAAGTGACGTTTTTGTCATATTTCTTCAAAATTTCCGCTTTTCCGCGGTGAAAAGTGGACAAAAAATATTTTATTTCACATCACATTAATATTTACTAATTTATCATGCAGTTTTTGCGGAGAAATTGCATAAATAAAAAAATCGAAAAATCGACCAAAAAATGTCGTTTTTGAAAATGACGTCACTGTGACGTCATCAAAGCGGCCATCTTGGATCTTCTGTTAGAGCTTGACCCAAGGGTATAGTGTGGTAAGTTTCAGCCCCCTAGCTCAAGGGGTAAGAAAAATAATTAGGGGGGCTAGGATATGTCCCAAAAAGCCCAGGCCAGATAGGGTTAATATGCTACCATTGCTACAGGCGATTCGGCATAATGAAAGCAATATTGAACGCAAAGTCGGAAGAGAACGTTTTGTGCATTTGTAAAGGGAATATTTGTCCTCAGCTCGTTAGCTTCGCTCAATTGTTTTATACGATCTTTTGGTTGGCTCGCCTGACAGCAGTGCACGAACACAGATACAGAACGACTTTCCGTGTGTGAAAAGGACTTTTAAAGATTTTTAACTGCTTCTCCGTTGTACGGAAATAGCCTGTGTTTCTTTTATCTTCCATTGATATTTATTCGCTTCCTTGATCACAATAAATGAAAGAATAACACAGTTTTAGGCTCAGCCTTGCTGAAGGATACAGACGTCAGATCCGACATCCAATAGCCAGCCGTAGTTCATAAAGCATTCCTATATCCTTCGTACTCACGATAGTATTACATGCTACAAAACTGTTGAAACTCATTCTTGAAGCTCATTCCTGGACTGTTGAAATAACCTTTTGAGGGTGCTTACGTTGATGGCTCTTTTGAGGGTTGTCACAGTAGGCGCCCTTTAACCCTATCTGGCCTGGGCTTTTTGGAACCTGCCCAGGCCTGGAGAGAGCCCCTTTCGGCCTGCCCTATTATTTTTCTCACCCCTTGCGCTAGGGTGCTGAAACTTACCACACTATACCCTTGGGTCAAGCTCTACCAGAAAATGTAAAAAAAATCAATCTAAGATGGCCGTTTTGATGACGTCACAGTGACGTCAGTAGTATAGTAAGGACGGCAGAGGTCTTATTTTCCAGGGAGGTAACTCTTGGTTCCTTTTTCGCCGCCAGGGGCGCTCTTGTAGGTATGACGTCACCGGTCTGGGTGAATGGAGCGTGACCTGTGAACTTGATAGGATATGTACTGACCTGTCTGTGCGTTTTTCCACAATGTCGTTCACCTCCGTGTTTCACCTCCGTGTCTCGTCGGTCACCTCCGTGTCTTTTCGTGTGGGGTTTTTCCACAATATCGTTCACTTCCGAGTCTCTTGTGGGTTCTTTCCACAATTTGATTACCCCTACAATAGGGGTCTGTATTATACAATATACAGGCCTGTATGGGGTATGCGGATGGTCATTTTTGAACATGATAGGACATGTACTGACCTGTCTGTGGGGTTTTCCTGCCAGAATTTCGCTGTCGTCTGCTTGGGCTGGGGGTTGTCACATGCCGAACACCTGGCTCCCCGAATTGCAACATTGTTACATGTTCGCTACAATGTTGCGGCATCGTGAACACCTGGTCTGGTGCATATGTGTCTGTGTGAGTGAGTTCACGTGCCGAACACCTGGCTCCCCGAATTGCAACAATGTTGCACGTTCGCTGCAATGTTGCGGCGATCGTGAACACCTGGTCTGGCGTCTGCGTGAGTGAGCTCACGTGCCGAACACCTGGCTCCCCGAGATCAAGGCATGTCCAGACTTGTTCTGGGTTGTACAGTTCTGCCATGCAGAGCACGGGTACTAGGAATGTATATTAAATCTATAGACAAAGTGTATGGAAATAGACGTTTTGGGGTCTAGGTGGGCCACTAGTGTGTCGATGGAGTCGTATGAGGTATCAATGTGAAGCATTCGTGAAGGCGCATCCGACGGGGTTGAAATATCGTCATTCTGCGCATGCGCGGTAGACAAAGGGTATGGAAATAGCCGTTTTGTGGTCTAGGTGGGCCACTACTGGACCGATGGGGTCGAGCGAGGTATCAATGTGAAGCCTATGTGAGGGGGCATCCCACTGGATGGATGTGGGGTCGGAATATCGTCATTCTGCGCATGCGCAATAGACAAAGCGTATGAAAATAGACGTTTTGGGATCTAGGTGAGCCACTAATGAGCCGATGGAGTTGAGTGAGGTATAAATGTGAAGCATATGTGAGGGGGCATCCGACTCGGACGTTGTCAACATTCTGCGCATGCGCAGACAGGGAATTCTGGGAAAAGGGTGTGGAAATAGACGTTTTAGGGTTTATGTGAGCCCCTAATGATCCTATGGTGTCGTATGAGGTCTTATGTTGAAGCTGTCGTGAGGGAGCATCCGCCTGGGCTAGTGTGTCGTTCGTTGTCAATAGTCGGCCTATGCGCAGTCTGGCCGTAGTATAGAAATAGACGTGTTGGGGTTTAGGTGGGCCACTATTGGGCCGATTGGATCGAGTGAGGTATCAATGTAAAGCATACGTGAGGGAGTATCCAACGGGCTGGGTGTGACGTGGAACTGATGTCATTCTGCGCATGCGCAGTAGAGAAAGTGTATGGAAATAGACATTTTGGCGCCGACATGGGTCACTATGGGTCCGATGGAGTCGTATGAGGTCTTATGTTGAAGCTCTCGTGAAGCAGCATCCGACTGGACTCATGGTTCGTCCGTGCTCAATGGTCTGCGCATGCGCAGCCTGGTCGTAGTATAGAAAGCAGGCATGTTGGGGGATGCGTGGGGGTGTGTGTGACCCACCACTATGGGTCCATGGTTGTGGTTGGGTGGTGTGGTTTCTGCGCACAGACGTCACTTCCGGGTTTCACTAAAACTACCTCCGAACACAGAAGAGTTCCAATTTCCCCCTTGGACGTCGGGTCCGGATTTTCAACATCCGGGTTTTCCCCGGCCCGGCTCGGCCGGCCCCGCCCCGGCCGCAGCGCACGCGGGTTATCCGGCCGCACGCTTGCGCGGGTGAATTTCGGATTATCCTAGGCCACTGATTGGCTACTTTCTCCACGGTGTTCGAAGCCAGTTCCCCACATGATTCCCCACATGTCTGTTATAGCCTTCATGCATTATGCTCATATAGAAAACACACAAGACAGGGTTTTTTGGGTGAGATCTCATTTTTTTTTATTCAACAACAACAACGTGAGAACAACCACGTGAAAACTGAAGCCCAGAACAGGGGGCTTGTACATTGAAATCGATAGAACTTAAGCCCAGAACAGGGGGCTTGAACATTGAAAGAACTTAAGCCCAGAACAGGGGAAGCTTGTACATTGAAAGAACTTGAGCCCAGAACGGGGCTTGTACATTGAAATGATGGGCGGCCCAGTCATATACGAGTACATCGCGGTCCTCGGCCTTGGGGTACTCGTCAAACATCTGTACGATGGTAGATAAGAGTCTTCCCCGGCATCGATGGTACAGGTAAAACAAGCAATATTGTCCGCACACGCTACTGGTCAGGCTTTGCAACGTTTGACTGTTCCAACACCACGTCTCTGTGCCTTGATCCATGAAGTCTGTTAAATCGGGATGGAGTGGTGGCAGGCCGTACGGGTCAAAGTATTCGCCCTGCTGTTATGTCAAGTACACGCCCACCCAACGTTCATCGGGCCGATCCATCGGGTCCGTGTTGAGAACGTAAGCAGCAGGATACATACGGTCTAATGGGAACACATCTCGGGCGAACACCCCTTGAAAGACCATACGTGTCTCTGGGTCATTCTTCAGCGCGATGGTTATCTGGTCTGTATCCATGTTAGGTGGAGAAGTCACACAGGACGTTGCGCGCCTTGTCCACTTGAATGATGTTGTCAAACTCGGCGTAGCAGATCACATTGACGGTGCTCCGGAGGGCTCGTGCAAAGTGGATTTCCAACCGTAAATTGCCTTGCTTGGCGAGGGCCAGCTGATGGTCGTTCTCTAAGGTGGGGGTCAGATCGAAACAGAACAACGTGTATCCGTTCGCGTAGTCCTCCCGACTGATCATATTCCCTTCGTCCTGGTTGATTTGACCGGTGGCTGTAAACAGGCTCTGATAAGCTCGAATGAAATTCGCGCGCCCAAAGTTCGGTGTTAAGGCCGTGGCTGGCACCTGTTGTCCATCCACATGCAGGGCCACAAAAATTGATGCCGAAATGTTTAAAGGCAAACGGGTTCTCTGGATAGGCTCCGCTGAAACTGGTATTTTCCACACAGGCCAGGATCAATCGCTTGGGTAATTCCCCCAGGAACAGGTTTTCTTTGTTGGCGCTCATATTTCCAGCAGACACAGAGAACACTTTGGTTTGCACACGTCGGATAGGGTACTGGGCTGGTTTTGTTTCCAAGGCGTTGAGGTGTCCCAATTGAACGGCTGGATTCGGTTTCACTTTTCAGACATACAGGACTGCGTCTTGGATGACAATCTTATAGTCACCTGCATGCCCGTCTATGTTAGTGGCCATCAAGGCGAAGGTCGGAGGCGCCCGTATCAGTCGGATTTTGATGGGGATCTTGTTCAAGAGGTACCGGTCTTGCATGAAGATGTCTGCGTGCAGTCGACCCATGAGATCCACCGAGACGCCGTTCGCGGTCAAAGCCTTCCATTTGTTATATCCCACATTGTCGTTCTCTATGCCCATGTGCTCGGCTGTGTCCTGGTAGAATAAAGCGGCTGTCAGTTGAGATTTTTTAGCCTCTCGTCCATGCGATAACAGGGTCTCGATGTAGGCTCGATAGGGGTACGTGTTGGTCGAGTCACTGATGAGTTTGTCGCTGAGAAATATATCCACCTGTTGAAACATCGAGTGCAGCCAGAGATTCGTCGGGCCCACCGTTGCTTGGTCAACGATTCTGGAGCCATCTCCATTGACGATCTTGGCTTTCACATACAAGTATGTATGGGCTAAATCCACATAGGCCGTATCCGCATTACTGATGGTGAACTCGATGGGCCCTGTTTCGTTGATGCTGGAGAGCGGGAGATGCTCCACCCATAATCCTTGTTCGGCACTGGTCTGTGTGGGCGGACGGTCCACAAATCAAATTCACTGTTGGTGGAGGGGCAGGACTCTGCGTGGATCAAGGACATGTTTTAAGAAAAGATATCCTGGGTCTTCGATGTGCGTCGTCGCTGGGTCGGTCGTCGACTGGTGCGTGGTCTCGGTGGTGCAGGTCTTTTATTCCCTACGGTGAGTGGTGCTTTGGCCACCAAGACGCCTCCTGCTTCTTTGGCCCGCCGTTTCAAGGCTTCTTTGGGTGCCGTACCCCCCAAGACATCACCGGCGACTTGCAGTCCACTGCGTACCGCTTGTTTGTCGATTGCTTTCACCCCACGCGTCACCAAGGGCAGGAACGTTTTGACGATGCTCCCGAGTATGTTCCCCAGTCCATGTCCTCGTTGCATGCGTCACCACTAAAGACCGGAAGGCCACCGCCGGCCTGTCGGGCATAATAGTCCATATAGCTGCGTGCATCGCACTCGTAAGGCACCTTCATTATACAAAGTGGGGAGCACGTGCTGCCGAAAATGAAGTGTCAGCACCACTTTCCCGCGTTCCAATGCCACCGGTCGTCCCGTGTCATCTCTTATATCCACCGTGATAGTATTGATGTCGGTTTGTCGTACGGGTAGGTAGAGCATGTGGGTGAAACTGTGGGTGACTTGATCTCCATACGTCTTTTTAATGGGCACCACCCGTAACAGAGGTGTGTTGATATCGGCCACGATGTGGTTGTCCACCACGTCCGAGTAGACGTAGAGTCCGTACATACCCGACTTCATATCCATCGGGATCTCGCCTTTGTGGGCGGTGGGACCAGCGAACGTCTGTAGATCGAAACCCAGCATTTGCTGTAGGATAGGACTCAGTACGACACTCACGTTGGCGGTGACGATGAGCTGTGCCTTGTCGTTGTGTGCGTTGTAATCGAAGTCCACGTGACTCTTGAAGGGATAGGTTTTGATGGGTTTTGAAACATTCGTGACCTCCCGTAGAGCCTTATAATGCAACAGTCTTGTCAGCCCACCCGTGAGCTCCTTGGGAGTATCGTATTGGCCTTCGGAGAGGGTGAGTCGGGTGGTCACCTCGTACCACACTTCATTGGCTCGCACGTTGTACCACGAGTAAGGGTATTGGATATCCACGAGGCCACATTCCCAGCGCCCAGGTAAATGCAACGGTTGCGGTAACTGGGTCACGTACTTGGCCAAGGTGTTGTCAGGAAACACATCCAGCGAACTGATACTGGGTAGGGTGAGGTAAAACATGGCGCCTGAGCTGTCCGGCTGCTGCTGTTGGTTTTAATAGGTGTTCCAGGCCTTGGGCCGTTGTGTCCGGCGTCGTGTTCGTCGCGGTGACTTGCTACGTGTCACGGCTCTGGAAATGTGCGGTGTCTTGATCAAGGGTGGTTTTTTAAACGTGTGAAAAGAAGGTGCCCGTTGTGGTGGTGTTTTGGGGGTGACTCCGGTTCCCACTCGGATTCCCAAGCAGGTAGTGGGCCACTCGGCGATTGCTGGGTTCCCTGCATCCAGGCCCAGCGCTCGGGGTTCCCCACCAATTCCTGCGGTACATGCATGTCTTTCAAGCCTTGAGCGAAGACCTCCCATCCTCGAGGATCCATGTGCGACCTGCGTTTACGCATCAGGTCATTCACTAAATCCGTCATGTCGGTCCCGGGGACCACCTGATTCTGTACCAGTAGTTCGCCTTTATCATTCCAAGTCATGTTAGGATTCTGTTTCATCCGTTGTAATACCAGGCCAGCTTGTTTCTTGAACGATGCAGGTACACTCTTCAGGATTTCGTCTTCCACCCACTGTGGGGCTGTGGGTGGTATCCCTGGTAATGGCGGCTGTTGGAGCGGTGCTGAGGTCGGCGGTGTGTCGCGTGGTGGTAGTGGTGGTGGTGGTGGGGTAGAGAGGGTTTTGTATTGGTCCATGAACGTCATGTACCGTTGAAGCGTCTCATTGAACCGTTGTACTTTCTCACTGTCGCTTAACCCCGGTCTTTGTAAGATCTGTTGCATCTCTTCATCGAGGGTAGATGAAGCCCGTTCCTTCTCATTCACCAAACGCTATATAGACGATCTTCTCGCTGTGGATAATCGCTATATAAATGACGCAGTGAAGGATATATATCCACCTTCACTGGATTTGAAGGAAACTACAGATAGCCCTACAGGCACATCTTATTTAGATCTCTACCTCTATAAAAATGAAGCGGGCATTCTCTCTCGTCGACTTTATGACAAAAGAGATGATTACAATTTCGACATCGTAAACTATCCCTTTCTGGATAGTAATATTCCAGTGGGACCTGCATATGGCGTATACATATCTCGCTTAGTAGCATTTGCTAGATCCTGTGTTAAATGTGATGATTTTAATCAACGTCACAAAACATTGTTGCAGAAACTTATAAAACAGGGCTATTCCACCAAGCGCCTCCACTCAAAGTTTTCAAATTTGGCGATACATATCGCATGCTGATAGCAAAATACGAACGTAGCGTGCAAGATCTATGGGGCTACGTTTCGTAACATGTGTCTAATTCCGCTTAACCCGGGGCTAGGGGCCGTATGAGCCCATGTACTTCAAGATCCTCATGGTACTCATATGAACAGTCACAATCAAAGCGTGACTGAGGTACATCATTTTTAGATGACGACTCTATAACGAATATTATGGATTAAGAATACTGATCAGCGATACGGATTTGATATTTTGGAACATCATGATGTCTTGCCGGCATCATTGAAAATTGTTGACCGCTTCTCTCTTGCAGGAAACAAGCCTATGTTTATGTATACTTTTGTCTTTTTGAATTTGGTGCTAATACTGTTATATGGAAATGGAATAGGTCTTTGGATTATGGACGCGGATATTCTCTAATGGACGACGGCTGGATTATGAATGACGGACTAGACGCTTGTAATTTATGGGACAGGGTAGGGCGATTGGAGGTTTTGAAGGAATCGTGGTTCGACGAGGACCATTTTTTTCGTGTGGTTCATTGTCGGCCGAAGAGTCCACCCAATACTGGATCCAACACGGAAGCGGCCAACGGTGCTAAGATGGCCCCGAGAAAGCCGCCTTTCTGTAACACCTTTTTCTTTTGTGTTTGAGAGACTCGCTTCTGGACTAAGGTTCGGAGACCTGTCATATGCTTGGTCAACTTGGTCTTCTGAGCCGGAGTCAGTGGTACGTTGCCTTTTAACAGGTTGTACCCGATCTCGCACAGACAGCGTACAAGGTCAGCTCCGCACCGCGTACAATGGATCGGGCCAACTCGGGTGGGGCCGTCTTCAATACACGGAGCGTCGGGGCGTGCTTCCGTACTCGCGCAGACATCATGTACAACTAATGCCAGAACCCACAACTCTGCCCTTTTTATCTACCTCAAAGAACAGAGACAAAGTCAACCATGCTGTGGTATTAATTCTTTTTATTATCCCCATCATCAAACACACACGCTCCAGCTGAGGGAGCCACTGTGGGTGTGTTTACATTAGTTTGGCATGTACACGTGGTGGGCCTCTCCGGGAAAGATGCCGGTCCGTAGTCGAAGGTGATCGGGGGTGGCTTGCTTGAGGTCGAAGAGCATATACCCGTGCTGAGGGGTTGTCGCATCTTTAAAGGCTTCCAACGCAAACGGTGTGCGGCCGGGATACATCTGTCTCGCCAAGTGCAGCAGTTTTTGAAAACCACCAGGTAGTGGGCATTTAAGCTGATGTTCCGATGTTCTTTGTTTTTACTGAACAGATTTTGCACAATGTAGATGATGCTGAGCCGTCGATGATGGCTGCCTTTGGTAAAGAGTTGGGTGACCCGCGCATCCGTCTCCGCCATGAGATCATCCATAACCACCAAGATGTCGGGTTCCAAATCGGCCAGGTTAGGTAGGCCTTCCACGAACGTGATGTGGGGCATTGCTGCATACGCTGCCTGTCATTCTCCGTAACACCACACGACTCGGGCAATGGGTGGGGTGATCATGCTGTCGGCGTGTTGAAGGAGCTTCCTGACGAAGTGCGTTTTGCCGGAACCCGTCGGTCCTGCGATGACGCAAGTGAAGGGATGCTGCCACCGAGGGTCCATGGTTCGAGGTGTATCCGCTGTCGTGGTAACCCGCTCTTGTAAATTTGGTACGAGTGAACTGGAGTGGTGGTGGTGGGTACAACGTGGGTCGTCGTTGTCTGTTCACTGTGAGGGATGAAATCCGGGGGGTTTTCAGACGTAGTGAGTGTACTTGGTGTAGCTGTTGACTGTATACTTGGTGTGGAGCTCGATGTGGCTTGTACACGTGATGTGGGGGTGGTGATGACTGGGCTCGTTTCGATCACGGAGGTGACTGGTGCTGCGCGTTTTGGGAGACGCTGTGTTCAGAGGCAGCTGCTGCTTGTCCATAGCACCGTGGTCGAACGTGGAATGAAGGATGACGGCAATGGTGTCTGGCTTTATAGTCGTTTCACCTGGTTGCCCGCCACCCAGGAATTGAAGCAACTGGGCCAGCCTTGCTGTCTTCCAGTTCATAGACTCGCTGCTGTCGGGGTAGGCGCCGTTTAATCAGGAAGTGCTCATCGCTCCAGTTGGGCAAGTAACTTTTCTCAAATTGACCTTTGAATTTACTGATCCGTACAGAGTCCCCGACCGTGTACACCTCCTTCGTCGTTCGCTGCGATTGCCTGGGGTACAAGACACGCCGGACTTGGGCTTCATTGCGTTGGGTCACGGTAATGGGGGCTCTCTCTATACTCCGGTGATAGGCTCGATTGTAACCACTCACAAGTTTCGGGAGAACATCGATGTACCGCCTTGTATTTTTATAGGTGAAATATTTATACATGCGGCCTTTGAATGTCCTGTTGAACAATTCCACCACGGAAGCCTTGGTCTCGTTGTACGTTCAGAAACTGTTGGAACGGTCTGTTGAGGAATTCCGTGCCTTCGTCGGTTTGCAAATACATGGATTTGCGCCCGGTCTTGAAGATGTCCTTGATTGCCGCTATGAGATTCGCCCCCTTTTCGTCCGGATGGGTACCACCCACGCATACTTCGACAGGATATCGATGCACGTCAAGATATACCGATTCCCATCGTTGTGTTTGGCAAAGGCGCTCATATCGACCAAATCCGCTTGCCATTGGGCATCTAGTCCTACGATGAACCGGTTCCGTAAAAAATGGCGACGGGCAGCTCGATGTAAGGTATAGGTGTCTTGTTTTCTTAACCAATCTCGGACTTGAGCACGTTGTATCCCCTGGGGTTTGGCCGCTCGATAGAGAGCCGTCAATGCACTATAGGCCGCCGGACTGTCGGAACTGTAGTATAAGTTATCCAACACCTTCTCCCAGCTCTTCATGATGACAAATGATGATGGACCCTGGCTCTATCGTTTATAGTTTCGGAGTTTCTTTCTGATTCTTTCTGATTTTCTTCATTGGCTTCTGCCAGCACATTGTCCATGGTAAATGACCAGTCCAACTCGTCTGATGACCGATCTTACTCCGTAATCACTTGATCCACATCTACCACGGCATCTTCCAATGCAGACCATAGATCAGGGTGAAGGGTAAAATGGACTGTACCCCCATCTAGCCGAGCCAATTGAGCAAAGAAGGAGCCGCGTCGGATGTACACATCGTGACACAAGTGGATGAGGTCGCCGTCCAGTTCACCAGACAACACCCGTTTGAATTTGGTCCAGCCCTCTCGGGACAGACGAATGTGAGCCGGGCACGGTTGTGTAAGGTCCGCATCCCAGATGTCTCCCACCTCCTCCATGATATCGACCTTATCCGCATAAACGTGCAGGAAGACCTCGGGGGTCAAGCTGAGATACGCCCGTATTATATGCTCCGTCATGATCAGTACGTGAATGGTGCAGGCTTACACTGTCTCTCGTCTTTATAGGGAGAACCCCGTGAGATCAAAGGATCGGGTGGTCATATCACTGGGCTGACTGAGTCTAGCCGGATAATCAATGGCATCATCGTCTGCCTCAGCTTCATTGCTAGGTTGGGTAATTTGTTCATTGGGTTCCGCCGCCGCTTCACTCAGGGCACGAGCCCAGCCCAACTGAACAGCTGACCGTTCGTCCGGTGTAAACAGCTGGTCCACGATAGGCACCACTTTCTCGAAGGCTGTCCACAGATCGGGGTCTTGGGTGAAGCCTCGCGTAGGGTCTTGGTAACGGCCCAGGCGTGGGAAGAGTGGTGCACGGTGTACGTAGATGGCATTGTCTATGTGGATGAGGTTTCCGTCGAGCTCTCCGCTCAACACCCGTTTAAATTTGGTCCAACCGTCACGGTGTAGCGTAACCGTATTCGATACGGTCTCAGCGCGCGACCAGCAAACATCTCCACGGTCTTCCACGAGGGTGACTTTATCTTCATAGACATGTAACCCCACCCGGGGTGTAAGGGGAAGGATGGCTCGTAGGACAGGTGACATGGTTGACCCAATGACGAGCGGTGAATGACACACACTCTGACTGTCTTTCGTATTTATGGTGAGGTCCCACTGTCAATGCCACAGCGCCAGGGTCAATAGGGCAACGACTACTGTGAGGCCAACCAGCGTCGCTGGTTCCGGCGTGAGTGCTCGTGGTCCATAGCCCGAGCATCAAGGATGGCTGTCATAGTCCAGTAGTGGTGAGTGATGGCACACCTCTCTGTCGTGTGCACTCTGTCGAGAACCGCTTCTGTGAACTCTTTCAGGATCTGGCGTCGCCCCTCGTTGTCGTTGCCATCTGCAAACATGGACCGAACCACTGCTCGGTAACCCGAGTCGCATAGAGCTGAATCTGCGTCATGGCTCTGCAACCGTAGAAATGAAGGTATGGGATCCAGAGGGACGTGTTTTATAGACCATGTCACACATGCGCGCATATACGTACCTCTACGGGTGCAGTCCGTGATACGTACTATTCTGATTGGTTAGTGCAAAAACAGCAAAGATTACAGCGCCGGAGGCGCTCCTGGATCCCCTGGAAAATCTTCTCCACGTGTCATGGTATAGCTCCGGTGCCCTAAAAATTCCCACTTTTATACACCTACATAGAAGTACCCGGACGTAGGCGCGGGCGTAGGCGAAAGCATCCTAGTACCCGGATGTAGGCGCAGACGTGAGCGAAATTCTAGTACCCGTCCATTGGTTCTTTTATCGATCGCTCATTGGCTCTTTTTCTCGACCGCTGATTGGTGCAAATGGAACTGCCCATCCTTCCCAGGTTAATTTACAACCCCCTTTTTGGGTTCAAGCTCCGTATATCGATGCCGCAACATTGTCGCCGAACATTGCCGAAAGGGAGACCTTTTGACCTGGATGTGACCTTTGACCTTGATGTGACCTTTAACCCGCGCGGTCGCGCGCTGCAACCGGGGCGGGGCGGACCGAGGAAAACCCGGATGTTGAACATCCGGACCCTACGTCTAAGGGGAAAATTGGAACTCTTCTGTGTTCGGAGGTAGTTTTAGTGAAACCCGGAAGTGACGTCTGTGCGCAGAACCCACACCACCCAACCACAACCATGGACCCATAGTGGTGGGTCAAACACACCCTCACGCATCCCCCAATATGCCTGCTTTCTATACTACGACCAGACAGCGCATGCGCAGACCATTGAAGACGGATGAACCATGAGTCCAGTCGGATGCTCCTCCTCGAGAGCTTCAACATAAGACCTCATACGACTCCATCGGACCCATAGTGAACCATGTCGGCGCCAAAATGTCTATTTCCATAGTCTTGGTCTACGGCGCATGCGCAGAATGACGTCAATTTTACGTCACATCCACCCCGTCGGATGCTCCTTCACGAATGCTTCACATTGATACCTCACTCGATCCCATCAGACCATTAGGGGCCTACCTAGACCCCAAAACATCTATTTCCATACCCTTTTCCCACAATTCCCTGTCTGCGCATGCGCATAATGTTGCACACGAACGACACACTAGTGCAGGCGGATGCTCCCTCACGAGAGCTTCACACTGATACCTCACACGACACCATGGGGTCATTAGGGGCTCATCTAGACCCCAAAACGTATATTTCCATACCCTTTTCCCACAATTTCCGGTCTGCGCATGCGCAGAATGTTGAAAACGAACGACACACTAGTCCAGGTGGATGCTCCTCACGAATGCTTCACATTGATACCTCACTCGATCCAATCGGACCATTAGGGGCTCCCCTAGATCCCAAAACGTCTATCCCATACCCTTTTCCCACAATGCCCTGTCTGCGCATGCGCAGAATGACCATATTCCAACCCCACACCAAGCCCATCGGATGCCCCCTCACATATGCTTCACATTGATACCTCACTCGACTCCATCGGACCACTAGTGACCCAACTAGACCCCAAAACGTCTATTTCCATAACCTTGGTCTACCGCGCATGCGCAGAATGACGATATTGCAACCCCACACCCACCCCATCAGATGCCCCTTCACGAATGCTTCACATTGATACCTCATACGACTCCATCGGACCATTAGGGGCTCCCCTAGATCACAAAACGTCTATTCCATACCCTTGGTCTACCGCGCATGCGCAGAATGACCATAATGACCAGATGTCCCTTCACGAATGCTTCACATTGATACCTCATACGACCCAATCGGTACACTAGGGACCCCTCTCGCCCCTGATGACATCTTCGGGCACCTCCGTGTCTCTTCGGCCTCCTCCGTGAACGGACCTCACCGAAAAGACACGGAGGTGAACGACATTGTGGAAAAATCCCACAGACAGGTCAGTACATATCCTATCATGTTCACAGGTCACGCTCCATTTACCCAGAC
Organism: Hanleya hanleyi; assembly: GCA_036873755.1. NCBI lineage: Eukaryota > Metazoa > Mollusca > Polyplacophora > Lepidopleurida > Hanleyidae > Hanleya > Hanleya hanleyi. The sequence goes on along the minus strand of JAVTVY010003002.1, from coordinate 4,103 downwards.
CGGAAGTGACGTCATACCCACAAGAGCCCCCCTGGCGGAAAAAAGGAACCAAGATTTACCTCCCTGGAAAATAAGACCTCTGTCGTCCTTACTATACTACTGACGTCAGTTTCAAAAACGGCATTTTTGGGTCGATTTTTCGGTAAGATTTTTTCGATTTTTTTTATTCATGCCATTTCTCCGCAAAAACTGCGTGATAAATTAGTAAATATTAATGTGATGAGAAATAAAATAGTTCTTCCCCTCTTCTCATCGCCGGAAAGCAGGAATTTTCAAGAAAACATGAAGAAAACATCATTTTTCTGGTACCCCACGTGGCCTCCATCTTGAATTTTCCCATGATCCTCTACTCTGGGGTCCTGCAAATAGGCTCAAAATGACCCCAATATGATAAACTATAAAGTCACGGAGTGTCAGCTCTCAATTTTTGTGTCGTTCCGTGTCCCAGGCCTGGTAGGTTTAAGTGTTATTTCAAAAATCAAGTTTTAAGAGTGTAGTGCCGAAATTCAGGAAGGCGTAAATGAAACCTCTAGTCATCACTTCCGACATTCAGTAGTCACCATCGACAGCAAAGAATTTTTGCGCAGATAATCGAAGACTTTGTATACGGCACCACGTCAACACATCCGCCAATTAAAAATAAAACAAATGGGTTACTTTTGTTCATGCTTGATCAAAACAATTTCCGTAGCAAACAACAAAAGCAGTAGTTTCGAAATACTTCATCCACCCAATTCTTCACTGGATAATGAGTGGCTCAGAGTTCTATACTTAACCTATCATCGATGTTTTTCCCCCATTTTTTATTATTGTTTCTTTTATTTTTCCTCCCGCTCTTCCTCTAACTATAGCGCGTTGTCGCAACGTACGTAGTTCTTGCAACAACAAAAAAAAGACAAAAACTGTCAGCAGGTGTGCGAAAATTCCTGTCTGCTATAAGTCAAGTATTCACAAACATTCAGCTCGTTCTGCACATTCAAATAGCAGCATACAATATTTCTCCAAATACATTTACTTCAGCTAGGTTTCTAGTCAAATTGATGAAATGAGCTGAAGTACGATCTCTGGACTATAAATCTAGCTATGTTTTTTTGCAATTCAGTTCAGTTTTTGGTGTATCGGCATGAGTGGATGAAATCGTACGAATAACAACTTAAAAAATAAAATATTCCTTGAAATATTGCTCTCATCGCTATAAACTGTTGGTCGCTCCTTCCTTGCAGCAAACATCATAATCTTTATATCAAAGTCATGCCTATTAGAAGTCTGGTGCTGGTCTATGGGTTATTCACGAGGGTATGGCCGATGGTTGCCGTAAGAATTTTATAGAATCGTACTCCCGAAGTTTAAAGCTCTTCTTCTTCCCGTTACATATAGAACGTCAAATATAACTTTGGCTGTGTTTTACCGGTACTCTTTTGATAACAAAAATCTGTATTTCTATATGAACATGATCAAATTCGCTGAAGTTTTATATATAAATGAGAGTGAATATCAAGTTGGTTGTAGCTAATGTGACAGTTAGCATCAAATGTCACAATATAAATCTGTAACATACACTTTTCCTTGATGGTTGAATTTATCAAATTTCATATATTGAAAATCGTTTTGGTTGCAGCTGTCACTTTTTCCTAATAAACTTTATGCACATGTACCAGCTGCCGCTCATGACGATATTTATTAAAAGTATATTTATATAGACATTTTATAGATATAGTGTTTTTATATTATATTTTGTACGTTCAACGATTATACGCTTTATTATTATCCCTCAACCTAAATCATAGCATTTCCATTGGTCAGTTTACTAGGGTGTAAAAATCCGTACACTCGGATCTTTCCATGTCAGCGCCCGACGAGTCTGACCGATCACGTGACCAATCACCTTACTGCGGTATACTGATCCATGTTGAACGGTGTGACCGAACGGTGCCTCTAACGGAAGCGCTCCCAGGGGATAAAAATTCACGATTCACGTGCGAAAGCAGACATGGCGGATCTCCACTTCAAGATTTCCAACTTAAATTTTCCACTATTTCTGGCGTGAAATACCATAATATTGACCAGAATACCATCATAATCTGAGTATTCTACTTCTCGCATGTCGAGAATATAAATATAACGAACATGAGGCGTTTTCTGGCCACGCGAAAATTATGCATAATCGCTACCGAACCAGGGTCGGCCTAGCTAAGATTCATAGCGTCTCCCTTCCCTCACCGCTATGCCGACGACAAATACATTTCCCTGGTGGTAACTCGAACATCTCCATGGCGCACTTCTTATTACCTTTGCGCCCTATTGGACCTTCATTAACTTGAGAAAATGGACCGCCATGAATAAAAATACAGAAATGGCAGACTAAATGGCCATTCGTCGGTCAAAAATTAATTACAGACGTTAAAATTATCCCTATGGAGCCTCAAAATCACCTGAAATCGAGGGTCAAGAAGATGGGCATTTTCGTCATAATAGACCCCGTGTATACAGGGGATGATGATCACAACATCGATTATGGTATTTCTATTCATGGCGGCCCCTTTTCTCAAGTTAATGAAGGTCCAATAGGGCGCAAAGGTAATAATAAGTGCGCCATGGAGATGTTCGAATTACCACCAGGGAAATGTATTTGTCGTCGGCATAGCGGTGGGGGAAGGGAAGTAGTATACAAGGAGTCAATAAAGTTAATGGCGCTTCACTGCGCATGCGCAGAACCTTTGTTTACGTCACAATTGGGAGTGTGCGCATGCGTGTGGGTGGATGGTGGGTGATGGGTACAAGATGGCGGCGTGTGGGTGGATGGTGGGTGATGGGTACAAGATGGCGGCCTGTGGGTGGATGATGGGTGATGGGTACAAGATGGCGGCCTGTGGGTGGATGGTGAGTGATGGGTACAAGATGGCGGCCTGTGGGTGGATGGTGGGTGATGGGTACAAGATGGCGGCCTGTGGGTGGATGGTGGGTGATGGGTACAAGATGGCGGCGTGTGGGTGGATGGTGGGTGATGGGTACAAGATGGCGGATTGTAGAAAAACGTATAAAAGGAGTCGATTTTTAGATGTACAAGATGGCGGCCTGTGGGTGGATGGTGGGTGATGGGTACAAGATGGCGGCCTGTGGGTGGATGGTGGGTGATGGGTACAAGATGGCGGCCTGTGGGTGGATGGTGGGTGATGGGTACAAGATGGCGGATTGTAGAAAAACGTATAAAAGGAGTCCATTTTTTAGGGTAGGGGTGTATTCATTGCAATCTGACTTACCTGACCTGAAAGGCGGCATGCGGAAAAACCCCAGACAAACAAGTCTATACACGTCCAAAGGTCACGCCTCATTCACCCACACCCCCATATAGTCCAACGCGGAGCGAATTGGTGAAATTTTTGAAAAAGTACTGTGACAGAAATTGATGTGACGGAAATAATACTTCTATGAATAGGGCGAAAATTTATCTCAGATAATTTTTCTGTCATAATTAATTCTTGGTCGAGTATCAACTATTCAGATATTACGGAAAGTACTGTTGTTATAAGGTAGTCTTTGTTATATATCAGACACGATCAGCTGATATTTGTAAACAAACGATCTATATTTAGACCCTCACGTGATCTGTTACGTCGCAGCACGCGCTCTTTGATCTTGACGTTCCGCCGCCGTACAGGAAGCTCAAATTGAGACGAAGAATTTCGTTACCATTGCCAGTAAATTGTAAGTTTATTGCGGAAAGAATTGATATTTCATAAATTCCTGCGGGAAATAGGAAGTACACATATAAAAGAATATTGTCTTGACGTAAAAAGTTGGGACATTTCATATTTACGGAGATATGGATTTTATAACTGAGCCGGTTTTTCGTGTAAACCATCGCAGCGAAAAGGGAAACGGCTGTCATCTTCGTTTTGCTATGTCACAAAAAAGTGCTCGAATTACTTATTTCCAAATGATTTCATGACAAATGATTTCATGACGAATCCAACTAAGGTTAGCAAGCATACATATCTTACGATATTGTCATGAACTGCCAGCACATAACACGTTCTGGTTGATGAGATCTGAATTTAAGTGTTGTAGCATGTTATTATAACCAGTCTATGATCGAGTGCCAC
>JAVTVY010003001.1:0-34818 GCA_036873755.1 Hanleya hanleyi | reverse complement strand
TAGGGACCGCAGAAAATGTAGACGTCGTCACACAGGTGAATGCTATCACCGTGCAGGTCACCCAGCAACACCCGTTTCAAGGTAGTCCATCCTTCCGGTGACAAAGAGACGTGCGCTTTGGGTTCAGGCGTACACCAACACCTAAGTCCGCTATCGATGAGGCCCACTCGTTTGGGGTACAACAATAGGGTGCAGCCAGGTGCAAGCCTCCGGGTGGCCACAGCCCTTCTTTCACCTCGTGGTGTAGTAAGTCATCCACCTCGGGGAGTACATCTTTCTGTGCCATCCATAAGGGTGGACAGAGTGTGATATAGGTACCTCCACTCTGTTCCAACCGGGGAAAAAGGGAATCCTCTCCAGCAGTGCGTATGTGCACACCGACTTCCACGTGTATGAAATCCCTTTCGGGCTCTTTTCCCTGTAACAATCGTGTCAATAGAGTCCAGCCTGATAGCGATAACAAAATCTTCACCTTCTGTGGTGCGTCTTGGACCAGCTCCAGGTGATCGTCAATGACGATGAGGTAGACGTCGGACGTCAGTTGGAATAACGCAAGCTCTGTTCCGCTCGCTGCCATGGTGGGGAATGAAGAGCGAACGGTTAGAGTGGCTTTATAGTGTACCTGTTGGGTAGGGTTTTATACACCGTGTGAGTCATGGGCACTTGTTATACTCGCTTGCGCCATAAGGTCAATAAGGTTAGAAATGCGCTTTTTCTATTACGCCCTGTGACGGCCCTTCGTGAAAGTCCGTGATTGTTCGGTAGTGTAATGTTATTTTGTATAGGATTTCATTTAACATGAGATTTCACTAGTCAAAGCTTAAGCACAAAATGAGGATAAATAGGCCAATGAATGCAGCAATGTCTAAATATTCCCACTTTTATACACCAACATAGAAGTACCCGGATGTAGGCGCGGACGTAGCCGAAAGCATTCTAGTACCCGTATGTAGGCGCAGCCGTGAGCGAAATTCTAGTCCCCGTCCATTTTTTTTTTTATCGATCGCTGATTGGTCCAACTGGAACTGCCCATCCTTCCCAGGTTAATTTACAATCGCCTTTTTGGGGTTCAAGCTCTGTATATCGATGCCGCAACATTGTTGCCGAACCTTGCCGAAAGGGAGACCTTGGACCGTTTGACCTGGATGTGACCTTTGACCGTTTGACCCGACATTCATCCGCGCACTGCCTGTGATGCCGCGCACTTCCGGAGAAGCCCCGCGCGCGCTGCGGCCGGGGCGGGCCGGGGCCGGGAAACCCCCCCCCAGACAGGTCAGTACATGCATTCCTATCATGTTCCCAGGTCACACCCCATTCACACACAGACCCTCATGCATACCCGGATGCAGGCGCAGACGTCAGCGAAATTCTGGCGGGAAAACCCCCACAGACAGGTCGGTACATGTCCTATCATGTTCCCAGGTCACGTCCCATTCACCCAAACCGGAACTGACGTCATATCCCTAATTTTACATGCACCCATCCATGACTGGGTGCCCCTTCACGAATGCTTCACATTGATACCTCATACGACTCCATCGACCCACTAGTGGCCCACCTAGACCCCAAAACGTCTATTTCCACACCCGTTTCCCACAATTCCCGGTCTGCGCATGCGCAGAATGTGGACAACGGCCGAGACACTACTCCAGGCGGTTGCTCCCTCACATAGGCTTCACATGGACACCTCACTCGACTCCATCGACCCAAAAGTAGCTCGCCTAGACCGCAACACGTCTATTTCCATACACTTTCTCTACTGCGCATGCGCAGAATGACGTCAGTTCCACGTCACACCCAGCCCGTTGGAGACTCCCTCACGACTGCTTTACATGGATACCTCACTCGATCCCATCGGCCCACTAGTGGCACACCTAAACCCCAACACGTCTATTTCTATACTACGGCCAGACTGCGCATGCGCAGACTATTGACAGCGAACGACACACTAGCCCAGGCGGACAGCTTCAAAATAAGACCTCATACGACACCATAGGATCATTAGGGGTTCACCTAAACCCTAACACGTCTATTTCCACACCCTTTTCCCAGAATTCACTGTCTGCGCGTGCGCAGAATGTGGACAACGGCCGAGACACTAGTTCAAGCGGATGCCCCCTCACCTAGGCTTCACATTGATACCTCACTCAACTCCATCGGTTCATTAGTGGCTCACCTAGATCCCAAAACGTCTATTTCCATTCCCTTTGTCTATTGCGCATGCGCAGAATGATGATATTCCGACCCCACAGCCAGTCCATCAGATGCGCCTTCACGAATGCTTCACATTGATACTTCACTCAACTCCATCGACTCACTAGTGGCCCACCTAGACCTCAAAACGTCTATTTCCATACCCTTGATCCACCGCGCATGCGCAGAATGACGATATTTCAACCCCACACCCAGCCCATCAGATGCTCCTTCACGAATGCTTCACATTGATACCCTATACAACCCAATCGGAACGTGCATCGTATTTGAAATCTGGGGACTACTTTTTCTCCGCGGAAGTTTTTTTCCGCGACCGCATCACCGCCAGACCGCACACCGCGGAGGAATACACACGCTCGATTCACCCAGACCGGAAGTGACGTCATACGGCAAGATCACGCTCGATTCACCCAGACCGGAAGTGACGTCATACGGGACTGGTGGCGCCCCCTGGCAGAAAAAGGGGAACCAAGAGTTACCTCCCTGGAAAACCGCTCTCGAAATACGCTTATACTACTACTTGCAATAAAGATTGTAGTGGAGATTGTGGTACACTGGGACATTTTCACTTTTTTTTTTGCAAAAATCTCCGCTATTATTGCCATGTAGAGTTAGTTGCCTTCTATACGCTCTAGTTATAACTAATATTTAGTATGACATAATCCTACAAACAATTCTGAAATATCTGCTTCACTTTTCTCCAGAAAAAAAGTGTCCCAGTTCGTCCCAGGTTTGGGGATCATTTGGATATCATCGGGGTGCAGTGGGACAATAATTAAATTCAATTTGAATCAAGTACTTTATGTACTATTATGTTTCATATGAGTTCAGAAGATTTTTAACAGCGATGGCCAAGTTAGTTGCTGTTTTAGACCCGGCATGATTACATAACATATTTCTCAGAGGCCAAATTTGAAGAAACAATATATTGTGTGATTCCCATTCCAACTGAAGCATTTAGCTTTGAAATTGTTAGTAAAACTCATCAACCCCGATAGGATTACTAATTATTTCTATATAGGAAACAAAATAATGCACTTTCATATCATTTCAGAGTGAAAGTACATTTCGCCATTAGATTACTATTGGCTCAGTGTGCCCCAAGAAAAGTGTCCCAGTCCGCCCCTGGTGCATATTTTTCCCCCAGTTTTGTGAAAAACACAAATATATACATCTGAGACAATAAATCGATGCAATTAATTTGTACCTTTGTTCATCCTCTCCCAGTAGTACCAAAACAGTAACGAAGTACCGTAGAAAACATCGATGCAATTAATTTGTACCTTTGTTCATCCTCTCCCAGTAGTACCAAAACAGTAACGAAGTACCGTAGAAAACTTGGCATAACAAAATAGCATCATCAGTCCTGAAAATTTACTTGGACTGTTCAAAAACCAGTTTTTTTTACCACTGATAGTTTTTACTTATAATCAAATAGGTGTCTGCTGATAATTTAATGTGGTTCCTGTATACTTAACATAGGAGTTAGATGGCTTGTCTGGATGTGCCCCATGTCCCACTGTACCCCAATCTCCCCTATTGTATATGAATTTTTTTTTTCTTTCTTTTTTTTTTGCGTTTGAGCCCTGGAACAAGCCACTGGGTACTTATTTATTAATTTTTCTGGCTACGGTTTTACAATGTACCCTTACAATGCCCACGTAGCCTGGTGTTAGGTTAGAAAATTATATATAAAGATCAGATGTAACATCTAACACCAATATATTTCTTATTTCAATATTGCGGAATACTAAACAAAATATATTATGCATATATAACCCCCCACACTCCCCCACCCCTCTCCCCCTCAAGGACAAACTACTCACTTGAAGTATTCAGATTTATCAATTTACAAATCGTGTGAGGCGCTTTAAGTAAATATCATTGAATACAGCCGTGCTATCTTATTGGTCGCATAAACATTCTTTAATATGTGTACATTCCATTTTAATTCATCAATAAAATCTTTGAAATATGGACCCTTCCCTGTTACATGCCATCTGTAGATGAAAAACTTTGCATGCATTATGAAGTGGTTAACTAATGACTGAAATCGCTCTGTTTTATAGTATCCATATAAAAATTTCGTTGTCAGCTATGTCAATATTTGTGTGACTATACAAAAAATCCCTAACATCAGTCCAAAACATAGCATTCTGTGGACATTCGATGAAATAATGATCGAATGCAACTTCTAAACCGCATGTGTTGTATATGAAATTCAACGTTGCTAGACTGCGCGGGGTAGGGTTATTTCCCCTGTACCGTGTGCAAATCCCAACCACAAGAATCGAAAGGTATATTCTTATGCCTATATGCGTTTACTGTACCGGTATTGTACCGTATTATCCTAGATGTGATATGTAGATTACTTCATATAAATTAATTCATTCTTCAATCAGTTTTGTTTTTGTTAAGTTTTAGAAAAAGAGCCGACTTTTTAAAATAGATATTTCTCAAAGTATTTAACCAAGATGATTCACTTTCGGGATATTTTCCAATGTATCTTTTACAGCGGTCCTACTGAACATTCGTCTTTCAGATTATCATTTTCTTTTATCAAATTTAAGAATACCATTCTATGAACGGAGAAAGTGGTCAAACGTATTAAACAACCTTCAAAATCAATTCAATTATCTAAAAAAAATATCGGTATTTAACAAATCGTAGGTAAAACTCTGTATCATGTGTACAACATTACATGGGCAGCCTATACCGTACAATGTATGCAAGGTTTTCAAGAAATGATAGTTTCTAACTTTTTGCCAGTCTTTCTCGCCATATTTTCTGCAGCAAATTCAATGTCTGGTAGATAAGAAAAGAAGAAAAAAGTACTATTTTATAATAACTTTATTGTAAAATATTCAATAAGGAGATTTGAAAACATTTTTTTCTTTTCTTTTTTTCGGGATATTTTCCTAAACTGTCCGGCATTCGGACCATCCATCTGCCTTCTGTCGTCCCATCACACAGTGAATTTGGTACCCGGTAACCCATCTCATTGATGGTGTGAGGGGGCCAAAATGAGCAGCCTTGGAATACGATAAATCGGAAACCCTTCGTAGTGTCGCAAGGAGAAATGTTGAACACGGTATACTAGGGGCTCCCGAAGGAAACGCACTCGCTCAGACGGCCTGAAAAGCTTCCGGTTACGTCACAAAACTAGTTGAAAATCTGCATTGCATTGAATAAACAACGAAAACCCGGCGAATAGGTTAAGTTTAAGGGATAACTTCTTCAGTCCATTTTAAGTTAGGCGAGTATAGAGAAACGTCGTTTTTTTATGCTTGGTAACTGTCACCTGAGGGTCAAAGGTTAAGAATGTGGCTTTGTGTCATGACCTTTGCAGGTATTTATGTTACTGCGCCGATGGGTTGAATGTTGATACAAAATTAAATTTGAATGTCAGACATGCCTCACATTTTCTCAGAATGAAGTTCCCTCAATAACCACAACCAGAACTTAACGAATGCAATGCCCTATTCGCTGTCCACTCAGTCCATTGTGTGTACTATTTTGCGTAGTCCATGAATACAGTTAGCAATTCGGCCACACCCTTGAGACAACATGGCGGACGTCTCCCCAGAAGATCGACAAGTGGTAGGAAAAACATGGGGCAAACTGACGAACACGCACATTTTTTATTGATTCAGACAACAAAATTGAATAAGCAGTCTGGGGATTTACAGACGAACACTTGAAAGTAGCCCCTGTGTTTTCAGGCTACTCGCTCTTTCCAGGATAACTTGTACAAAAAACGAAAAAAGATACGAATTTTTGTGGCTAAAAGTTGACACGACTTGTTCTTGTGGAGTTTTACCTGTCTTTTGGCAAAAACAATAAGGACATGGCAGGGACAAATTCACAGGTAAGTTCATTGAGTTTGGCATATCGATTAAAACATATTATATCGTCCTCTATGTAGTTATTATATACATTATTATGACATTCCTAACTTGTTTCACGATGATGATAGGCCAAGGCCATGTGTGTTGAATAGCCTGATTAAAATCTTGATGTTCCAGTCACACTGAGAAGCCATAAATGTGATCGTCGATTTAAGTTTCTTCATTGATGAATGAGGTTTTCATCCACGGTTTCTCCATCCCAAAGACAAGGTACAATCGGTACAGGCTGGTAGCTAACAATAGCACCGTCTTCCTCAATGCAATGGAGCCAACCGATTCGCCTGTACATCACAAACAGATCTGTTCCCATCAGCACTATGCGCAAATTATGTTCTGCTGTCTTCAAATGGACTAAACTTCACCAGTGTATAATCCAGAAGCTCTGATCAGCATGATCAAAACTCCAACCAAGAAATCTGCCTTGCATCGTTTGGTTAACCATTTGGCTTCAATGCTACTAATAATCTTGAATCAAATGGATACTGATCTTTAGAATGGTTTTCTTGTTTGGAGGGGTCATGCTAAACACCATCTGGGACTATGTAGGCCTACCATAATTACGGTAATGGTAGTGGGTGCTTAAGACTTCACCAGATTTATATATCTGATTGATGATGTTCTATATTTATAAATAAATTCATTAAATCAGAAAGTGACAAACTGCTTCGGCCGTAAATGGTTCAGCTTCCGAACCGGGGATAGGGCTGAATCACTGAATTCCAAACATTTCCAAACATCTGTTGTCTGATGTTTGTAGTTGTGTATGTTTTATATGTATGATTGCATTTCAGCCCTGCTGGGCACAACTTCTACGCAAATAAACTATTCTGTTCTGAATATTGTTGTTGTTGATCTGAATACCTGAGCAGTAAGGTTATGTCCTCGGGTGGTCTAGGGTGGTGTTTAGCATGACTGCCTCGGAGGGCTACATTAAGGGTTTTGAATTTTACACCAGTTTACGATGTGCAGGCATATAGGTTGGTTTCATATCAGTCTATTCTATTCTATCATTGAGGAATGGAGAAGGATATGCTAAACCTAGCTGGTACTAAAGGCATGTAGTCTTGAATATCAATATCCCAAATGCTGAATATATGGCATTACATTTGGGTCTTGATTCTGTGCTATGTTTCAAATCACACACCTGTTTGAACTCAGGTGGGCATGTACCTTCTAGGGATCCTGCTAAACACCGCCCAGGACTGTCCGGAGGCCGCCCGAAATCCCCAGAGGGCCACAGGTGACAGTCCGGGAATCGCCCGGCACCACACAGGTTCGAAGGTTCAACATGACATTCTGTATTACTTTCTTCTGTGGATCATTCCACGCGTAACACTTGACAATGTAGCCCTTGTTGGCGTGACCAGGGGATGCTCACGCCATTGGGTCGGAGAAACCAAGCTATAGCACATGGCAAACAGCAAAATTCAACTCATGAAATTCGACCCAAATACATGAGTAAATACGTACCTTATTCCATCAACTTATCCATATACACACACAATCTGCTTACGAAAGCACAGGGTAGAAAAAAAAACAAGTGACTCAGGATTGTTGTTGTTTCTCGGCACATGTCAAAACGTCCTTCCCGATTCGCGCCATCTTTCTTTCCTTTCCTTTGCGCGCACAAGGATTACCCAAAATGCAAACCACGCACGTCAGTGCTTCGGATTTGAAAAATCCAGAAGAGCTAAAAATCGCTCTTCTAATTTTGTCAAGAAGAGCGATCACTCCTCTAAAAAACCCCTTCTAAAAACTTTTAGAAGAGCTATTTACGAGAATGGGGATATCGATGTAACTAGTAATTCCCATTTTATGATTCTTCTTGCAAGAAAAGTATTAGTATTATTTTCAAACTTCTTAACATTATGAAATGCGACATCAATATTATCTGACAATCATGTATGAAATGTTGATAAAAAACGTAAGCGAAATCAGTTATCCCTGATGTGTTTCATTGTTATCCCTTTATTTCTTTCTGTGCCTTTCTTCGGATTCTGCGATCTTTGAGAATTTTGTCAATGTTTTGCGCAGTGTGCGCCAAACTTCTGTTACGGTACCATGCCGTTTTCGGCCGTATACGATAGAACACCACCAGTGTTCTGCCTTTTAAATGTTTCTAGTCTAACTGTTGGTGGAAGTTTTGTAGCCATTTCGCTTATTCGCAGCCACAATCGATCAAACAAATCCCAAAATCAGACGACATGGACGAGCGCGCCAACAACAATATGTCCGTCGACACATCCACACACAGCTGTATCGGGCGCTGTGATTGGTCAGTATTTACACACGGCTGTAGAAATTTAACCAATTATAAGCGAGGACGTTTCGGTCCTTGGTTAAATCCGAACCAAGTTTAACTCCTTTGCCAGAAGAGCTCGCACACTTCCGGATTTTCGTGATCGAAACGTCTTGTGTTTTCATGGAAAGTTAGTAGGTAAATAAAAGATTATTCCATACGATAAATTCAAGAAGCGCGAAAAAAAGAGCCTCTAAATTTTGATTCAGGCGCGCAATTGAGCGCTTTCGCTCTCGCGCTTCTTAAATCCGAAGCACTGCACGTGTTCGGAAAGAAATTTGTCCACTGGCAAACAACATGTACGCTTCAAGTCCCATAACATGCTTTTGACACACACTCACTCAGATTGGAAATATTCCTTTTCGGTGTGTAGAGTTTAAACTAAAATCAATTCGGACATACCGGGATCGATTGCCCTCATTATAGCGTACATGTTCTTGGCAATTGACGAGCGTGTCATGCCGAACACATGTGCGGTTTACATTTTAGGTAAACCCCCCGGCGAGAGGGTCGGGCTTCCGCAAAACAACACGTGCTCACGGAGTTGAGCAGTTGGGAAGACATTATGTTTGTCCAGAGAAACAACAACAACCCCGAGTCACTTATTCTTTCCTACCCTCTGTGCCTTCGTGAGGAGTTTGTGTGTGTACAGTATTGAAGTTGATGGTATAAGGTACGTTTTAAATATCTATTTCTGTCGAATTACATGAAATGGAATGTTGTTGTTGCTCGTGCGCTATAGCTTGGTTTCTCCAACGCAATGGCGTGAGCATCCCCTGGTCATGCCAACAAGGGCTATTGACAATGCAGCTTTCCACTTTTCATTTTTAAAATTCAAAGTTGGAAGCTCGAAATCGCTCCCGTATTCCAGTCATTCGTTTCTGAGGAGTGTGATCACACCACACTAATCACACTCCTAAAATTGATCTAGGTGAGTGGAAACAGCACTCCTTACAACTACATCTTTAAGTTTACATACTGAATGCCTTCGGGAGTGTGATTTACACTCCAAGAATCATATTAGGGGAGCGATTTACATCACTCCTGCTATTTTCAAAAACGAAAGACCAGCTTTCCAACTTACAAAATTTAAAGTAGAAAGAACGGCCCATATGGAAAGCTCTATATTGCTCCCGTTTTCCAGGTTTCCATCTCACTAAATTGAAAGTAGAAAGATGGAAAGCTCTACATTGCTTTACGTAAAGCAAATTTGAAAGTAAGATGGAAAGCTCAAACTGGACACTCCACACAATCACAGATAGCCTGCACATACTTTATTATGGGGTAACATTCAGAATTATTAATTCAAGAGTTTTGCAATGACAATCCGTTGGAGCATAATAAATTATCAGTCTGATTCCACAGTTACGGCATCATGATCTCATTCGGGTTTTAATCTTCAAACAAGTGTCAAAGCACCCATTAGTGAAAATATGTTGTCAGGATTTCTATTGCTTAGAATTGGGTTGTAAGGTTATGGCCTCCAAATTTTGAATTCGCGTCTTATGTTTTATTAGGTGGTCCCGGGCGTCATTGATTGCCTCCTATTGTTTTGGAACATAATAACGTTAGTGGGCCTCAATTATTCATCCGACGTAGCATGACATCATGTAAAATGGTACATTAACTAAAATTTGAATGAAGGAGACTATATATTATGAGAGACAAGCGATGTAAGTTTTCAATACGGATTTATAACAGGATAAATTTAATATTGTTATTAGTACAAATAGCAAAATATATTCACCCCAAAATCATATACTCGGTAACAGTTATCAGGGGTCGAAATGTTCATGAAATACTTGCAGAACATTTGCCAAGAATTGTCCGGTACATAATTAAAATACATTTAAACTGACTGAAAACCTGCAGGACAGTGCCAATTTTCTGCCGGACATGTCCTGCAAATAGATAGCAATTTCAACCACTGGTATATCACAGATCACAAAATGTAAGTGCAACATTTGATAAAAATTTTTAAAGTGTTACAGTTGACCTTTAAGGTAATGAAATGTTGGGAGATCAGATTTCTTACATACAGTCCTTTCAGTGAACATATGAACAAGGGGCCATAATGTAGTCTGACTTTGTATAAAATTAGATACATGTACAGGCTTGATGTGAAGAGTAACTCATTTGGTGTCCGGATAATGTGACTGGGTGTGACTAAAGTCTCATGTCCCAGTCCCAGTTCTTAAGGAGAGTGATCCCTGCCCCTCTCTATCACTTGCCTAACTTTCCCTCCAGGAGATTTACTGATCACACTCCTGAAAAATGTGTCCGAGAGTAATACTGACAGGAGTGAATCACTCTCGCAATAAAGTGATCACTTCACAATACAAAATCTAGGAGAATAATCAACAGCTCTTGCGAAGTTTACAAAAACTAGAGCCTGAAGTCTGCCTATGGCACCATGTTTCACTGAGATGGCTATATACAGCCAGGATATAAATTCTGCCTGTCCAATTATCACATCTTGCTTGATTTGGACAGGCTACTTCCCTGTTTTCCGTATTTCTGTTAATTTTTTCAATTTTTGCATGTCCAAATTTGATATTGACATGATGTGGACGGGTTTCTGGCTAACACTATGGACAACACTATAAACATGGCTGCATTAAGGCTGATTCTCAACCGCCAAACAGGGTTATCTCCCCTTGTGCCAGTCAATCGATCCTCCCCTCATTCACTTTACATACAGCCGCTGCCCTGCACCAAAACATCATTTCACAAAACCTGAATCTTACCAGCCAAACAGTCCTTATAATACTAAATACGGCTCCAGATATTTAATTTTGCTGATCTATGTGAATGTGAATGTGCATGAGCATTAATTGATTTTGAAAAACAAACATTGCTGATTTGTTTAAAAAAAATATGATGGTTAGCTTTGATGTAGTGATGTTGTTGTGGTAAAGAGATGAACAGTTATTTAATTACTGGTAGTTACTGATTGTTTTCTTTTGTTTGCCGAATACGCCAAATACGATGCAGTTGATTAATATAAATTGTTGCGAAACAGAGCAGTTCGGATAATGTCGCCCTTTTAATCTCCATCAAAGGCTACATGGCTTGGTGAAAACCCACTGTACGGAGAGTGCAGGGCATTTTACAGTTGTTACAATGTTGCACAATTACCCCTTTTCAATATGGAATTTTCAATGAAAACTTACATCAGGAGTAAATAACATTGTTTCTAATGGAGGTAGAATTGTTTCTTATAAGAGAAATTGCATATTGAAAAACGTATCCTGCAATGAAGAATCGCCTTTTTAAATGTAGAAAAGAAAGAAAGCTGGTGTGTCTGGTCACACAAGTCAAACGGACAAAAGTTCATAGGAGCATATTTTAATTATGTACCTTGCAATTCTTGACAAATGTCCTGTAATTATTTGGTGAACATTTCAAACCCTGGTAAGGCCATTTGATCGAAACAGAGAGCCTGTAGGACTGCATACAAGAGAGATGGGAAATGCAACCAGTGAATCTTGTAAAGGAATACGGAAGTCTCCAAACTGTAACGGTAAGAGTATTTGCTCCTGTCCGCCAGTGGGCGTTTGAGTCGGGTAGGACAAAATCTCATACAATGTATCGCTCTTGTAACAACATTGTATTGTGACGTCATGCGACAATCGGATATGACGACAGCATCATGACGTAAAACAAAGGGCAGTACGCTTTATATAATGACGTCGTTGTCGTTACAATAGAAAATGTTGTCTTGAACGTGGGTATGTGCACAAACAAAATATTACGTTGACAAGGCTGATCTGTCATGCTACCCAGCTCAATTTCGAAGTTCTTGGAAATGCTGTTTGCTCAATTTATTGCACTATTTCAGGCCGCCCTGTCTCTTTACATGTTATCCGGTCCACATTTTGTCCCCCCTGACTCGAGCGCCTACTAGCGGGCAAGGGCGAATTACTCGTACACGGACAGTTCGGAGACTTCGCTATTGCCAAATATTAAGCTAAATTATTATGATGAACACACAGTGTAATGTCTCTTGTTTAGATGTGACATGAATAGCCCACTTCGCTCCATTTACAAATTAGAAACAGACGATACTGATAGGCTGAGCCATGCACACAAAAGTTGCATGCCAAGATTTCAGCCCAGTGCAATCAGAGGGTATATCTGACACTATATAGTATTAGTAGTACAATCTGGTGCCATGAGAATAATTCTGACTTTTAGCATACACCCAAGTTGCATCATGATAATACGTGCCATACAATGGGGTTCGCCATCTCGAACTGACGCCAGGTGGCTACGTGTACCAAGAGGTAACTGGCGCATGCCCATGTCATTTTTCAGGACGTCACAAAGACAACGTCATAATGTAACGGCGTTATAATTGTTCGTTTTATGGCGCCATATCTTCTTTGCC
Source organism: Hanleya hanleyi (assembly GCA_036873755.1). Classification (NCBI taxonomy): domain Eukaryota; kingdom Metazoa; phylum Mollusca; class Polyplacophora; order Lepidopleurida; family Hanleyidae; genus Hanleya; species Hanleya hanleyi. The sequence goes on along the minus strand of JAVTVY010003001.1, from coordinate 22,007 downwards.
TGTTGGAGCACTAGCGCCGCCTAGTATGGCTGGTGATCCCCATTTTGGTCACATGCTACAGGTCCATAGGTGACCCTTTTTCGAGTGACTAGTTGCATCCTACAAATCATGCGAATTCCTTGCCAAATCATTGCTAAATCATATCGAATGGGCCATAACACGAGCACGACAGCTACAAGGAATTGCAGTTTGCCCTTCGTCCTGTCCATGTACATTCGATAAGACAATGCCAGGAACAGACTTGTTGTGCTGGTCAGTGCTGTAGTCTATGCTGGTCTAACACGAGGGACCAGACTAACATAAAAAAAACCCCAATCTGTAGCATTTTCCTAGAGTCCGTATGAAATACATGTAGTTCCACCCTTCCGCAAAACAAACGTCCGCATTGATACTGTAATTATTTCATTTTCAACATATTTATGTTTTAAAAAAATATTCAAATGTTACATTCTGTCAAACTGCCAATCAGCCAATAGAGTGTCTCATTTCATGATTGGGTAAACATGGTAAATGTCTCAAATATGCCCAACCTCATGGTTAGCAGACATGGCAGAAAGCCTGACTGCATACCAGGAGTTACCTCTCTATTTCTGTGTTAAATTTCACCATGTCCGAGCATTTCCCAGTGAGGTGGTTATATAGAAACATGCCAGCAGTGTTGATACATGATCGAATATGATGTATTCATTGTCAGTTGTGCCAGATATGGGGCTTGCCAGAAGGTCATTGAATAGCCTTGAGATATGAAATTTTCCAGATCCACTATATTAGTCCACAATGGATATCACTTTAGAGACTTCCTATTGTGCAGTATCAGGCCTGGAAATAAATCGAGAATGCGTTTAACATTCGCGAGAAGGTTACGTATTGTTATTTTATCGGTCATCGTTCACGACTTGACGAACGCAACTTCAACATAGCAAAAAAGAAACAGCAAAAACGATGAAAATTAGAAACTGTCGGTCGATCTGAAGATCAGGGAAATAATAGGGTGCGAAATAGCCCTTTGCCAAATTTCCTTTACGCAACCAAATTCTGTCCAAATTGCAATGCATTTGGATGTGTTGGTTGCCCTTACTTGCCGATGGGCAACTAGAATTTGTTTGTCTATTTCATATCCTGAATAAGGAAATGGCAGACATGTCAGTCGGATTATTGGTGCTAATAATTCTGAAGACAATACTCGTCGGGTTATGAAAATTTTGTCCCAGATTGTATAAAAAATTTGAACAAGAACACAAACATTTTATTTGATGGAAATTATCAACATACATATATCATCGAGCAAAGTTGTTATCTGTAGTCCATTTTGTTTTCTCAAACTGCAATTTAGTGTGCTTGATTTCTCTATTATTGTATACATTGGACGTGTTGGATGGTGGTTTCCATCTCTCCGTGCGTCCCATGTCTGGGACAGTTTTCTAGTTGGTGAATGGGTACCCTAGGAGGGGACGATGTGTCACATACCATGCATACCAGGTTGAGGTTGAGGTCAAAAGTCAGAGTGGCCTAAAAATCTGGTTTTTGTGAACGGATTCAATAGATGTGTTGCATACCAAAAGTTAGATCATTCAAGGTCAAAGGTCACTGTGGCCCTGTGATCCGGAAATCCGTAAAAAAGAACTTTTTTGTGTGTCAGTGGATACATTAGGGGGATAGAATAACGTTCTGTACCAAAATGTAGCAGTAATGTAAGTTTTCCGGTTTTTTACCCCTCGGCCAAAATTTGGCCGAAGGGTATTGTCGTCGTCATGTACGTCTGTCCGTCCGTCCGTCACACCTTTCTCGTTACCAAGATATCTTCAGAACGACTTACCCTAGGCACACCAAACTTGCAGTGCACATCCGTATGCGCGTGACGCAGAACCCTATTGAATCTGGACCTGATTGGTTGGAAACTTTGGCGGCCATCTTTAATTTATGCGAAACCATCATAGCTTTCTTGCTACCAAGATATCTTTAGAACGATTTACCCTAGGCACCCCAAACTTGCACTGCACATCCATATGCTCATGACCCAGAAACCTATTGAATCTGGACCTGATTGGTTGGAAACTTTGGCGGCCATATTTAATTTATGCGAAATCATTAATCTTGTGTATCTTAGGTACCATTTCACTGTTCCGTGTGTGAACTTGGTATAGATCATCAATGCATCAAGAAACTTCAAAGGAATGACCAAACCAGTTTCCCTGATTCGGTGGAAACCTTGGCAGCCATCTTTAATTTATGCAAAATCTTTAATGATATATATCTTTGATACCATTCAAGTGTTCTATACGAAACTTGGTATACAGCATCGATGTATCAAGAGACCTGCAATGTATAACCACATCAGTTCCTCTGAGTGGCAGGAAGGATGGGCGGCTATCTTTAATTTATGCGAAATCATTAATGATCTCTATCTCTGATACCGTTCGAGTGCTCGATGTAAAATTTGGCATATATCATCGATGCATCAATAGACTTACGATAAATGGCAGTTCTGGTGTTTCTGATTGGGCGAAAACCTTGGTGGCCATCTTTAATTTATGCAAAATCTTTGATGATGTATATCTTTGATACCATTTCAGTGTTCTATATGAACTTGGTATACAGCATCCATGTATCAAGAGACCTGCAATGTATAACCACATCAGTTCCTCTGAGTGGCAGGAAGGATGGGCGGCCATCTTTAATTTATGCGAAATCATTAATGATCTCTATCTCTGATACCGTTCGAGTGCTCGATGTAAAATTTGGCATATATCATCGATGCATCAATAGACTTGCGATAAATGGCAGTTCTGGTGTTTCTGATTAGGCGGAAACCTTGGTGGCCATCTTTAATTCAAAATCTATGATGATGTATATCTTTGATACCATTTCAGTGTTCTATATGAAACTTGGTATACAGCATCCATGTATCAAGACACTTGCAATGAATAACCACATCAGTTTCTCTGAGTGGTGGGAAGGATGGGCGGCCATCTTTAATTTATGCGAAATCATTAATGATCTCTATCTCTGATAATTTTCAAATGCTCTGACAAAATTTGGTATACATCATCGATGCATCAACAGACTTATGTAATGAATACCGACTTCTCTGATTGGACATAAACCTTAGAGGCCATTTCTAATGGCAAATTTTTTCATAATCTGTATATTTGTCACTTGACTGCTTGGTGTTCCTGAAGTCTTGCTTCAAATTGAATACATTATGAATGGCTGGCGCCCAGAGCCGAGGGGTTTTCTGATGCGCAGCTTCGTATTTTTTTTGCTGAAAATTTGTATTTTGTTGGAACTTCGCTTTTACCTCTCGGGCAAATTTGGTCTCACAGAGGGTTTACCTGGACATTTGATGATTTGAATGATTTTATGCCTCTATCATACATGTACAATCTGGTACATTTCTCTCTCCTCCTGGCTTGTTTTGAATTAGAATGTTGGTATTCCAAGCCTGCTGTTTTTGCTTTGACTTCCGATGTTGATTTCAGCCAGACATCAAAGTACTTTGACCAGCAATTAAATGCAAACCTGTCACATCTCATACCTCACAGCAGATTGGCGTAATCAGCCAGCTTAGCGCCTTCACTCATTGGTTTGATTTGGAGGAAACACCTTGATCTATTTTATCCAGTGTATTGATCCTAATAGATCGATCAGTACATACACAGGCTCACAACGATGTGTTCAGGTTGCATCGAAGCCCATTGGCTCTTGTTCTTAGTGGCATGTATGAGTATGGAGAGCCAGTGACCAAGGTGTTTAGCAAGGGGGATCTGACCCGTTTCGAATAACCTGAAGTGTTTGAAGCAGGGATTAGTGATCTACAGGTGACAGCTCACAAACATGAGGTGTCCCCCTGTTTGTTTGTCTGCTGAGAAAGCCTGCTCCATCTTAGCGCTAGTCAGATGTACAGGTTATTTGGCATGTTTGGGGATAAAGGGTACAGCATTGTCAACCAGTCTGGAAATTAGGATTGGGCATGTCAATGGGGACCTATTAGCAGGGCCTGATTTAGTGTGGGTCGGTCAAGGCATCTATGTCTTGCAGGACTGCTAAAACCCAAAACCTCTAGGAGTATACAATGTAAGTGATCTACTGTAAGTACATGAAATACAGCCTGACAATTTGAAATTAAGCATTATGTGCATTACTATTGGTTTCAGCATGTTCAGAGAATAATTTTTTTTTACGCAATTGCCCAATTGGGAGCCCAAACTCATTATAATGGGTTCAAAAACAGCCTGTATCAACCTGTAAAGATAGGTTGCTGTTTATTGGAAGTCAGTTGGCAAGGTATCAGATCTCAATAAATTGGGCACAAGCTCTATTCCACACAGCAATTTGTTTTTAGGCAAGGAAACAAGCCCAAATTAGAGAAATATTGTGAGTCCCAGAATTCCAGCAATTTTATGTACAAAATCTAGTTTGATTTGACGTTTAATTGATGAGGAATCTCCCTTTGGAAAATATTTTTTTAAAAAACAAAAAAATTTGTTAATATTTTTCCTTTTGCTCTCTAAATTGCGCTCCTCTAATTTGAGAATGTCGTTCAATGCTGCGATATAGGTGGAATATGTTGGCGACCTGATTTTTGTCCTCTGCTACTTAGTAGGGGGGGAGGTGCGGAATTAGAAACACCGGTGTCCGTAATTCCGTTCTGTAATTCCGTAAGATTTTCTTGTCCGGACAATAACTCGTGAACGATTTAACCGATCAACTTCAAACTTGGGGTGTGCCTTGACATTGGCGAGAGGACGGTTGGGATTGTTTTCAGCAATGTGCATAATCTAATATGGCCGCCGTCATCCATATTGGATTACATGTATAAGCAGTTGGATCTTGTCCGGACAATAACTCGAGAACGATTCAACCGATCTACTTCATATGTCATGTATGTGGGGAGTGCCTTGACATTGTTGAGAGGAGGATTAGGATTGTTTTTCAAGGACGTGCTTAACTCTTTCCCTCATAGACTTGTGGGGAATTTTCTCTCTCTGGCCCATAATAGATTTGTAATGGCGTAGGTCTTCCATGGTCTCATTTCAATTTTCATACTTCTTCAGCGATGTAAAATATCCCGTTTTATGTCCCATGTCATGTGGGGAAATATTTACCAATGGTCTCCCACACACCCATTCTGCGTAATTTGTTCACGTTTTATACCAATATCAGCAACATTTATTCTAAAAATAAGTATTCTTGTGAGAAAATGCGTTGTCTGCTTTACTTCTGTTGGAAATCACGAAAAAGAGCGAAGAAATTGTCGCATTTTAGCCACGTTTTGCAACGTTCTCTTCCTGCTTTCCGGCTACCTTTCGTATGTTTCCGTATACCATCGTAAAGCTAATTCTCTGTAGGATCGGGATTTAGCAGTGACATCGCAAGATGGCAGGTGTAGAACGAACTATAACTGCTTCAATCCGATATAGGAGAATAAAGACGGTAATAAATATTCATAAGGTGAAAGTAACACAGCTGACTGATTGGCCAAGGTTGAGCGCGGCCCGGTGTGATTGGAGGAAGAGGTCACGTGGTGACTCGGTCGCTATCGTTTGTCTTGGAGCACAGGAAACAAATTTGTTGTCAAATCGCGCATTTTTCATCGATTATTTTTGTTTCTCTCCCGATTTCATTTTACCCTTACCATAAAGCATACCAGCAGTCCATATAGTCAGATTTATTGAAATTTTGGCTTTCTGAAAATGTATAGTTTTAATTAGGTTTTACTCAAAGTAAACGCCAAAAATTGCAAGAATAATCGACCACATGGGAACTCAAGTGACTCGTCAAAATCTGTCTTCATGAGTTAGGCGAACACTCGTCAAAACACGCTACATGAGGATCTACACAAGTCGCCAAAACCCGCTTATATGAGGGAAAGAGTTAATCCAATATGGCCACCATCAGCCATACTAGATTTCATAAATTTTAAGCAGTTTGATCTTGTCTGGACAATAACTGGAGTACAATTCAACTGATCTACTTCAAACTTGGGGAGTGCCTTGACATCGGTGAGAGGACGGTTGGGATTGTTTTTCAGCAATGTGCATAATCCAATATGGCCGCCATCAGCCATATTGGATTATAAGCAGTTGGATCTTAGATTTTCTTGTCCGGTAAATAACTCGAGAACAATTTAACCGATCAACTTCAAACTTGGGGTGTGCCTTGACATTGGTGAGAGGATGGTTGGGATTGTTTTTCAGCAATGTGAGTATTAATATGGCTGCCGTCAGCCATATTGGATTATAAGCAGTTGGATCTTGTCCGGACAATAACTCGAACGATTCAACCGATCTACTTCATACCTGGGGAGTGCCTTGACGTTGTTGAGAGGAGGATTAGAATTGTTTTTCAAGGACGTGCTTAACTCTTTCCCCCATATAAGCGGGTTTTGACGGCTTGTGTCGATCCCCATGTAAGCGTGTTTTGACGGATGTTCGCCTAACCCATGAAGACGGATTTTGACGTGTCACTGAGTTTCCATGTGATGGATTACTTTTGCAATTTTTTGCGTTTACTTTGAGTAAAACCTAATTGAAACTATACATTTTCAGAAAGCCAAAATTTAAATAAATCTGACTATATAGACTGTTGGTATGTTTTGTAGTAAGGGTAAAATGAAATCGGGAGAGGAACAGAAATAATCGATGGAAAATGCGCGATTAGACACCAAATGTGTTTGGTGTGCTTCAAGAGAAACGTTCGAAAAATTGTAAAACCTGCTTCCAAATTCCTGAATATTTCACGTAACGCGAGTATAAACTACCAAAGTATCTAACCTTGATGACTAACTCGTCAAATCTGCCCATCTGAGTTTATTATAAACATTTCCCGGGACCTGTTGATCTCCCGTTTTAAAATTTATCCGCCATTCTTTCACCACGCTGTGTTTCGTGGACCCGTGGCCATGGCGACCACGCGCCAATAAACCGACTGCTCCAATCACGCCGGGCCTCTGAAAAGGTCGCTCACGGTCGCTCAACCTTGGGCCAGTCAGTGATGCTGTTTTACTTCACCTTGTTACCAGCCTTAATTCGTTCTCCTTTAGGGAAGTACATGAGACTTTTTCAGTTATAGCTCGTTCTATACCTGCCATCTCAAGATGTAACTGCGAAATCCCGAATGTACGGAAAATAACCTTTACAATGGTATACGATAACACAGGAATTGCAGCGGAACAACAACAACAGAACGCTGCAAAACGTAGCTAAAATGCGACAATTTCTTCGCTTTTTTCGTGATTTCCAACAGACGGAAAGCAGACACAACACATTTTCTCGCAAGATTACTTATTTTTAGAATAAACGTTGCTGATATTGATATAAAACGTGAACAAATTACGTAGAATGGGCCTGTGGGAGACCATTGGTAAATATTTTTCCACATGACATGGGACATAAAATGGGATATTTTACATCGCTGGAAACGTATGAAAATTGAAATCAGTCCATGGGTTAAAGACCTACGCCATTACAAATCTGTTATGGGTCAGAGAGAGAAAATTCCCCACAAGTCTATGGGGGAAAGAGTTAATCCAATATGGCCACCATCAGCCATACTGGATTTCATTGGATTTCAAGCAGTTTGATCTTGTCCGGACAATAGCTGGAGTACGATTCAACTGATACGCTTCAAACTTGAGGAGTCCCTTGACCTTGGTGAGATCCCGGTTAGGATTGTGTTTCATGAACGAGCATAATCCAATTTGGCTGCCATCTACCAGCGATATTGGATTATGTTGCATTTTAAGCAGTTGCATCTTGTCTGGACAACAACTCTAGAATAATTCAACTGATCGACTTCAAACTTGCAGCTTGGCTTGACATCGATGAGAAGACAGTTGTCATTGCTTTTCAGTTACCTGTGTAATCCAAGATGGCCACCATCAGTCATCTTAGATTTTCAGCATTTAGATCTTGTCTGGACAATAACTCTAGAACGATTCAACCAATCTACTTCAAACTTGGGGAGTGCATGGACATTGGTGAGAGGACAGTTGATATTATGTTTTATGGATGTGCATAATCCAATATAGGTGCCATCCGCTGTATTAGATTATGTTAAGCTCATCAGCGATATCTCCATTTTCAAATCATACTCTTCATCAATGATATGAGATATCATCGATCAAAAAAAATCGACCATAGAGGTCCATGGCCCCCGCAGCAGCAGCGCCAGTTATCTTATGGTGGATGTAATCCACCATATTGGTGCTGCTAGCGGAGGACATGGACCTCTATGGTCGATTTTTCCACTTATTTCCAGCCTTGTACATGTACGTTAACTCTCATTGTGTTAAAGCAGAAATGTTCATTGAAGGGTGTTGGCCCAAACTGCCTGTTCAACAATCAGGTTGTGCCATATTTTGACCGTCCACTTCCTTGTTTTCCCTATCTTTCCTGTATGTTGAATTTCCTAATTTTTGTCAACAGATCGAAAGTTAGAATTGTCTCTCCAGTGGACATGTTGTGCATGTATATGGATCTCTGGCTACAAAGCACTGTATGGTCCATTCCAACATGTATGTTGTAGTGCCCGTCATACCACAATGAAGTGCACAAACCTCTGATGGGTGTGGCAATATATTTTTAGGCAGGGAAGCATGCCAAAAATAGTGAAACTCTCCTGAAATCTGGCAAAATAGGTAGGCTGTGACACAAATATGTCACTTAATTGATGAGGAATCTCCATGAATGTAGATTTCAAATGCAAGAAAAATATTGTTAAACAAATTTATTTTATTTATATTTTTTGCTCTCTAATTTGCTCACAGCACTGCAAACACCACAATATGGGTGCAATTTGAAGCAGGCCTCCAAAGGAAAAATTTAATCGATGCCTGCTTGGAGTTTGCTGCTAATAATATCTTATGAGTTAAAAGCCTGACAGTTCCTCTCGAACATACAAATACAGATGTATCATGTACATGTAGGTTGGTGTTTTTGATGTGTGAATTTCATTTACTGTGTTTGTTAAAGCGTCTATATGTATACATGTAGATGTAGATGTGTCATGCCTAACACACTTAATATAGATAAAAGTTCATATTTCTGACACACCAGTATGCGAATATTTGATGAATGAAAGTGATTATGCATATTCATTATGTGTTATTTTTGCACCTTGAGGCTTGAGGAGGAAATTAGGACAGACAGATTTGATTTTGAGATACATTTACATACATGTAGGTTCACGAACTGGTATTCAACTTCAAGCTACATGTAATAATAACATACATGTATGAATGGTTAATGTGGTGATTTCTCTATAAATCAATTATTGGATGTGAGAAATATGGGTTGATCAAAATTATTTCTATTAGAATGAGAATTTGACAATAATGGTCTGGCATTGTTGATCCAGTATTTCAGTGATTTTATCGGAAGGTCTCGGGATCAAAATCATTATGAGGAGATTGATTATATTTTGTCCAATAACTGGGGAGATGACTGAACATTGCATTTAGCATTTACTGTTACATGTATCCTTGAAACAGAGAAGTTGTGCATACGATTTTATAGTCCCTCAAATCTGGGAGGTCATTAGAATTTAGAAGGCATTTGGCATGCATTTTTGGCCTTCTGCAGGGCTTTACATGTACATTTAGATTACACCCTGGATACAACGATTGACGTTGTGCCCAAATTGGAATGTGCCCAAATTAGAGAGCAAATTTAAAGAAAAAAAAATCAATTTTCATGGAGATTCCTTATCCATTAAGTGTCATATTGAGTGAAAGCATCTAAGTTGCCAGAATATTTGACGCATCGAATAGAGAGTGTGTCCAAATTAGGGTAACAAGTTATAATATTTTTCAAGGCATGAAATTTGAGTACATGTACCTGCCCAGGAGATGGAGCCCCCCAAAAATGCGAATTTCTAGGCATCATTTCATACAATTTTTCCAATTTTTCATACACCATTATACATTTCACATTTCTAAAAAAATGTTTGTAAAAATTATTTAGAAAGTGGAGTTGAATGAGTGTTTCCATTGAATATTATAGTAACTTGCAACAGATGTGTTCAGTCAGTTTGTGCTGCATGTACAGGTCCCGTCTAAAGTTTTTATGCATCATAATTACACATGCATTGTGGCTTCTAGACAGTTGCCATTAATATTCATTCAATTGCATGTTCGGAACAGTTGAATGGTCCAAGAATATAGATTGTTAATGGTGAAACTAACTGACACGACAATGTCCGTGTCGGCCATTTTGATGGCCTTCACCAGCAGCGCCACCAGCGACAGAGTAAACTCCCCTTATGGGATGCGCAAGGAGTTATTCTCTTTGAAACAGACATTTTTACAGGTTCGCGAAAACGTAAAAAAACGTACATTTTTTTTTCTCGGGTTGGTCGGGTTACGGTAAACGTAAATAATATTTTGAATGGCCTCACAGAGGCTATAAATGGATACTTTTAACCAAGTCAAGGAAAATTTTGAAATTGCTAACCCCTTTTTACCCCTCGGCCAATTTTGGCCATGAGGTATTGTCGTCGTCTTGTACGTCCGTCTGTCCGTACGTCCGTACGTCCGTACGTCTGTACGTGAGCGAGATAGCCGGAGAACGGTTACACTGAAGAATTCCAAATTTGGTATGCTTATTTACCTAGTCAAGGACCAGAAGCCTATTTAATTGGGACCTGATTGGGTGAAAACTTTGGCGGCCATCTTTAATTTTATGCGAAATGGATAATGATCCATATCTCGGAAACCATTCAACTGTTCAATACGAAAGTTGGTATACATCATCGATACATCAAGCAACTTTCAATAAATTACCAAACCGGCTTTTCTGATTAGCTGGAAATCCTGGAGGCCATCTTTAATTTATGCAAAATCGATAATGATACATATCTCTGTTATCATTCAGTTATTTTATATGAAAGTTGGTATACATCATCGGTACATCCAGATACTTTGAATCGGGACCTGATTGACCGAAAACTTTGGCGGCCATCTTTAATTTATGCAAAAACTTTAATGATATATATCTCTGATCCAATTTAAGTGTTCTATACCAAACTTGGTATACAGCATCGATGTACATGTATCAACTGACTTGCAATGAATAACCACATCAGTTCCTCTGAGTCCCCACTCAGAGGAACTGATGGATTGTCGGCCATCTTTAATTTATGCAAAATCATTAATGATCTCGTTCTCTGATACCGTTTAAGTGCACGATGTAAAATTTGGTATACATCATCGATGCATCAAGAGACTTACGACAAATGACAGTTCTGGTTTCTCTGATTGGGCGGAAACCTTGGTGGCCATCTTTAATTTATGCAAAATCTTTAATGATGTATATCTCGGATACCATTTCAGTGTTCTATACGAAACTTGGTATACAGCATCAATGTATCAAGAGAAATTTCAATGAATAACCAGATCAGTTCCTCTGAGTGGCGGGAAGGAAGGGTGGCCATCTTTAATTTATGCAAAATCATTAATGATCTCTACTCTGATACCGTTCAAATGCTCGATGTAAAATTTGGTATACATCATTGATGCATCAAGAAATTTATGTAATGAATACCGGTTTCTCTGATTGGACGGAAATCTTAGGGGTCATTTCTAATTGCAAATTTTTTGATAATCTGTATATTTGTGACTTGACTGCTTGGTGTTCCTGACATCTTGGTTCAAATTGAATACATTATGAATGTACCCAGAGCCGAGGGGTTTTTTGATGCGCAGCTTCGTATTCCACAAGCTGGAGCAATTTTGAGTGATTCTTGGTTACATGTGTATTTTAGAAATAATTTTATGAAAAGGCCCAGATGCATGAGATTTTTATATAGCTGCATGAGAGCGCGAGACAGTACAAAATGTCTGAGTCTCATGCCGAATGCATGAGGGTTGATAGGTCTGGGGTAATCTAAAGCCCAGCCCTAATATGACCCAAGTCCCAAAATGATCAAAACAGCCACCTACTTTCCATGTAATTTCTATTCTTGAAACACTGTCACTTCTTGTTATCCCTTACTTTCATTGTTTCCAACTGATACATGTACTACAAGATTGCAAATACAGGGGGAAGGTTGTGTTTGTAATTAACACCAGTAACTGTTGAATTCAGTACATTTAAAAGCATTTGAATCAGTAATTATGATTTTTTGAAAAAACAATGAAAATGCGATACAAAAGATATACATGTATTTGAAACAATCTGGTGTCTTTTACAAGGCCATTTGGGTTGCAATTGAATGGTAATGGTTTTGATGGCATCATTTCCTGAATTTGAAAAAATATAGATTTTTTTTTTACAATAATTTTCATCCTGCAATAGTATCCGGGGCAACAGATTCCTCAGCCCTTACCTTTGAGTGACTAATCTGGCTATTCCTGTAGATATACTTTAACCATGTACATAAAGCTGACCTTTCGATAAGGTAATCTCTTTGAACATTTGGAGCTCATCAGATCGAAGGGAGATAACTTTACATGATTTTGATTGCAACAGATGTATTTGATGAACACATTCACTCAGTTGCAACTAAAATGGCCCTGTGAAGGACACCAGATTTTTGAAATATTTTTTTGTCTCGGATTTCCAATACTTTTTCAAGAATCTTTACTCACTTCATATCTTTCCCATGTACTCAGCAGCCATGCTGATGGAGAAATGACGAGACCCCCAGAAAACGTATTTGAGCATTCACGAATTCAAATGTTTGTGAGCTCAAAGTCTATATCTGTGTGGTTTTATTGACTGCACATATATACATACATGTAGGCATACAAGTGCAGCAATGTGAGACAGAAACACTGGAGCAAGTTTACAAACAATGAGGGAAAAAGTCATTTATCTTGATTGAGAGAAAGACAACTGTCTTTACATGTACAGGTATAATAAACTTGTTTTACCACTTTGATGCAAATTTGTTAGCATTGTCTGGGTTACAGTGAAGGTTATCCTCAATCACATCAGCTTCATGACTACATTGTACATTGTATGCAAAAATATTGAGATTAGAGGGGAGTGATTACTCACACCCATACCCCTCTCTGTAGATTAAATTTAAAATAGAATCCTACAATAGAATGAAAAAATTGATATCCTCGTTTACTACATGTACATGTACAGTACAGGGCAGAAATAACTTAACCTTGAATGCAAGTAAAGAAAAAACAAAACACGAGCTGATAAAAGTATTGGCGTTTTGATCGCAACTCCAAGTATAAATTAAGTGGCAAACAGCCGTTCAGGTTGCATACATCTCAAATTATCGGGAACATTTTTCCGTTCGCCAGGATTAAATGTAGCAACAACAACAACAACATGAAAGCTTGACTTTTACCTAACGTATATCTGTAATTGTTCACTTATTAAACATAATTATGAAAATTGAAATGCGGTAATCTCATCGCACGAAAATATTTGCGGTTCAGTATGCATTTATATCATTAGTCGCGTGTGTTACAAATGTCTTGACGTGACAGTTTACTGACGAACTCACTGCAAGCAGTCAATTCCCTGGTCCGGTTGTAACCTATTTTATCAAACAGGTTACCACCTATGAAAAAGTGGTAACCTTCACAGGTTACCATGACCAGGCGGCCTTACATATAGATACCCTGCAACTGCATTTAGAAAAACACTCGCAACTACTAATATCATAGGCACTGGCTGCGATGTTTACCAAAAGCGTTCAAGTTTGACATCTACCTGCTCCTTGGTTGTATCAGAAAAATACAAGAAGGGTTTTATTTGGCTACTTTTTTGCTCTGAAACATGACTATATGCACAACATAGGATTTGCATGCTTGTTCTCCGCTTGACGTGTCAGTATTATTCCAACTGTGATTTGAACAGAGGTCAAGGTCAAGTTCAATCTGCCCTGTACAGTACTTGTATAGCAATCATCATTCCCTAGTCCGTTTAACAGTTCTGTCTTTAATCGTGTAAAACTCTATGAGGTGGTGTTTCGTTATTTCAACGACCAATGAATTTGACTGTAAAAAATGTCGATCTCAAATTTTTTAAGCGGTAACTGGGTTGGTCTATCTTCAGTTGCGAAAGTCTAATATATGGCACTCGTACTCCTCTAATATGGTTCAATCGTATCAGATTATTTCCAGGAAACCACAACACTATTTCATTGTTAAAAAGGAAATAAAAGAAAGCATTATAGACCAATTACATCATCATTATTTATGTATACGGTCCCCAATGGGTCCTTCATGAAACTTTGTCACTTTCCTGCCTCCCCACAGTCATCGCCTGTGAATATACCTGTATATGAGATTGCCCTCGGCTCCAGGAGGGCCAGGGGTCAAAATGTTCGGTCGTTCACTCGTTTTTACGACCAGAAAAATCTGCTGACGAGTAAAATTGAAGCCCAGGTCGTCCTCCTGACGATCACAAAAAATTGGCTTCCGTAGAAACAAACTGTCAATATCATGGATTTGGCAGAATTGTTAAAAATGTTTGTTCATCTTTCCCGCTGACAGCCCAACTTTGCTGCGAGGTATGGTAGCACTCCATTTCCAGCTAACACCCTGCTACTACAGTCTGTCCTGAGGGGGGGCGAACACGCGACCCTTGTGCCGACAGCTGAACCTCTCTAACCCACTCGGCCACCGAATCACTCTACCAGATACTGTGTTTAAAATCTAGTCATTCTTCGCGTATGCTTCGCACATGCGCTTGTTTTACCTAGAACTTAGAAGAACTATGACGTCACCTGGTTTGTGATTGATAGTTCCTGCTCTTCAGTGCCAGAGGGAGAATTGGGTATGCGGTAAACCCAGGAAGCGAAATATCCTCCGTTTTAGTACTGAATAAGTAACAGACTGTTGTAGCAGTTTCTTACCCCATTTTAGTATGCTTTCATACCTGTCGCTGCCGGTCGGCCATTTTTGCTACTTGTGTGGATGCTGGTGTGAAATGGTCCTATGCGGATACACTGTCGCCACGAGTGACCTCCCTTCCTTTCCTAACTTCAGGCTATGCCAGCATTAGTTCCCTAGGAACAATTCCACTCCTGCACTTTCTCTTACAACATCAACAACAACACGAACTTTCTGTGGCTGACAGCACATGTTTTTTTACATCATGAATTGTCTAGTTGGAGTGATGCACAAAACGACCAGTACTTCAATGAAAGTTTATCACTTTCAAGATTCATGAAGACAAAACAGATCTTCATTCCTGGTTACATTTTGATAATGAAAGTAACAAAACGTCCTGTGACGTTTGTCTTGAAATTGACAATTCTATGTGCACCTATTACATTTTGATACAACACCATAACCCCAAGAGAAAATGATCTTGTATTATAATATTATGCCGGCATGAGGATGTGCAAGATAATATTCTCAACTGTTTTTCTGTTTGTTTTTGTTTTTTTCCTTTCAACTTTACGACCTGAAAATGGCATTTGGCAGCAGTAAAAAAAAAAAATGAAACACTCCATTAAGATTACAGGTTGAAGGTAATGGATGACCTCAATCTCACTGGGATGACCTCAGTTTTTGACCTGGAAATTTGGAACATTTTGACCCCTGAGGGCCATCGTCCCAACACAGGTTTTCTTCACTGAGCTTAGGCAGCTCAAACCCGTGCTGAAAGCCTTATAGCAGGTATGATATTCAATGAATATGAATGGGAGAGATCAGATTATACATGTACCAGTCATCTCTCAGCCAATCATGTTACTTGTTGCGGAAAAAGGAAGTTGATAAACCACGCATATATATGTGCGCCTATCTTGAGATTATGATAGCGAACAAATTTACATGTGGCGGGACTGTGGACGGCTTCATATGCATACATGCACACACATTCAAGACATCACAGTGAATTATGTCTATTGATGTATGTTTTGTAGAATCCCTCGTTTTAATACAATTGTCAGGGGTGCTGTCACATAATCACAAGTCCATGTAAATCTGGAAATGTTTAGTGGATCCATCAGTTAGGGAGAACACCTGGACGTGGTCAAGGACTCCGCAGCGCCATAATTTGTACACCTGACATTTGCAGCATTCTAGTGCATGTCATGTCCCCTGTCTCCTCAGTGAATCTGTCGCTCTAGATTCTGTTGTCTTGAGTTTCTACTGGTTGAGACTGAGATCCCAGTTTCAGCTGGCATAATCTAAAATTCTATATGAACATGTACTGGTAGAAAGCCAGATTCCAGTTACTCCTGGTACATGTAGAATCTTGGAAGATTCCATTAAGAATTCTCTATTACAGCCACTGGCCCCAAAACTTAGCGATACAGTCCAGTAGCGATACACTTCGAGATAATCACCTCGCTTTCTTTTGAACTTTGCCATGATTTTGAGAGTGTTCTCCGATGTAATATGACAAAGGGTTGAAATTTTGTCGAGTTCTCTTTGGTTTAAATAGCAAAATAGTGCACACATGTAGTTTTGGCATACTTTTCTAGCATGCATGTTGAAAAGACCTCAGGTACTGGGTCAAAAATTCGCCTTTCTTCAAGAAACCTTCCAGCTAAAGTTGTAATAATACAATGTTTTCACAAAAAAATGTTTCTCTTTGAGAAGTTCTGCACTTAGTCTTAGAAGATGAGAAAATAGCACGGTCTTCACGATAAACCTTTGAAAATAGCCACATCTTGCTTGCACGGCAAGCACTTTTGGACCAGTGGCTGTATTCATGTAGGATACTACAGCGAAGTACAGGTGTTTCATTCATACAAAGCTTTCTCAGTTTATTGTCGGGCAACAGAAATTGCATACATCATATTCTAGAGCTGATACATGTAGATCAACTAGGCCTACTGTTTTAGACGTGATACGATTGCACAATTGTTCATAATAGATGTTCATAAACCCATGGATGTTCTAGCCAAGATTAGTGAATGGACACATTTCTCATCACCATGATCAAGGAAATGTATAGGCCGCTGCCAGCGTCTATGTCCTGCAGGAGGCTTGCCTATCATTCAGTCATCGCTTTTAGTCTGTGTACATGTATTGTGTTGATAGTCACCATATACATGTAACACGTTACACACTTCACACATGTTGGATAAAAGCCATTGTAATAGTTTCGTGCGCTTATATCACCTTGGTTTCCCTGAAGTGCATGAAGCGGGAAGGAAATCTGATAGTCCGCTGGCATGATCCCAACTTCATGACTGTATTCATTGAATTTGAATGATAATGGTCATCCGTTCACACAGTCTGGTACATGGCTTAGGCCATCAATTAAAAAGTTGTGTGTTTGAGATACAGGTAACCCTATACCTACCCAAAATATTTAACAATTTTAGGGTTATTTTCATTTGTGCCACAGAGGAGTTTTACGAATAACAATATATATGTAACTCCGAAGAATGATATCGTGGTTAGAATGAATTAAGTTGAAATATAGATCATTCTAACCATGATATCATTCTTCGGAGTTACATATATATTGTTATTAGGGTTATTTTTAGAGTCAATTATTACATGTATGTTTTTGGACAGGTGGAATCTGTTCTATAGATTGATGATATTTGGTTGGCTGCCTGGCTTCAACAGTACATTCAGTTTTCATGTTCAAGTTTGTGATTACAACATACACTTTGTCTTTTGATGTTGAACTTGAAGGTTTATATGTGTTAATACTTTTGAAATACACATCAGTCTTCTGAAACTTTACAGGCATGCTTAATATCGAGTAATATCATCTTTTTGTCAAAATTACTGAGAGTTGGACAAGATAAACTTTTTGAATGTCCACAAAAAGTTTTCTGAACACAACAGACAGCTTCTGTTTTGTATTGATTTTCAAGGGTTAGATACATGTATGCATGCTCAGACTTTCATCCACTTTCTGATTCACTTGTCCATCTGTCCATTTTGTTCAATTGAACCCTTGTTATTTTTTTTATTTTTTTTTATTGGAGATTTTGAGTTCACTGCCGGATTCCAAGAGTGGTCTGCTCCAAATTTTCAATAATTGTTGTTGTCATGAATTCACTACTTCCTCACATCAAAGTATACAAATAAATCTATCATGGCTATGGGGTATCCTAAGCTATAACCGATTTCAAATCTACCTACTTTTCTCAAAATAACCGACCTACCTTTCCACCTGTTGTTGAACATTTTTACCTGAAAACAACTATTATTATAGATGGCCTTACTGAATACAGCTCAGCCATGAATGTTTATAACCTAAGTCCCGAGAGTAAAGATAACCACCACATTGACATGAAGTATTGCTCACATACATGTACATGTACCTGTACATGTCTAATTAGTGGTGAGGGAATTACTAACATAATATTAACAGTTGATCTATTGATAACATGATGTTGCTAATAATTGAATAATAATAAGTTACACTTCATAATCCTGTGATGACTTGTGTATTTGTTTGGTTCAATATTTTTGTCAACATCAAGGTCTTAAACAAATTGTTTTAGCCAAATCTGCCCATTGGGACCATGTGACCATCATGTAGGGTAATGGTTGATAAAATTAGAAAGGCCATGTTGGGCTTCTGGGGATGTTGTTCATATCCTAGGTGATGGGATTTACCTGGGGAGGTGTTGTTCATATCCTGGGTGATGGGATTGACCAGGGGAGGTGTTCATATCGTAGGTGATGGGATTGACCTGGGGAGGTGTTGTTGATATCCTAGGTGATGGGATTGACCTGGGGAGGTGTTCATATTCTAGGTGATGGGATTGACCTGGGGAGGCGTTGTTCCTATCCTACATGTAGGTGATGGGATTGACCTGGGGAGGTGTTGTTCATATCCTAGGTGATGGGATTGACCTGGGGAGGTGTTGTTCATATCCTAGGTCAGGGGTTGAAATTGCTATCTATTTGCAGGACATGTCTAGCAGAAAATTGGCACTGTCCTACAGTTTTTCAATCATTTTACATGTATTTTAATTATGTGCTGGACAATTATTAACAAATGTCCTGAAAGTATTTGGTGAACATTTCAAGCCCTGTAGGTGATGGGATTGACCTGGGGAGGTGTTCATCTCCTAGGTAATGGGATTGACCTGGGGAGGTGTTCATATCCTAGGTGATGGGATTGACCTGGGGAGGTGTTCATATCCTAGGTGATGGGATTGACCTGGGGAGGTGTTTTTCATATCCTACATGTAGGTGATGGGATTGACCTGGGGAGGTGTTGTTCATATCCTAGGTGATGGGATTGACCTGGGGAGGTGTTGTTCATATCCTAGGTGATGGAATTGACCTGGGAGGTGTTGTTCATATCCTAGGTGATGGGATTGATCTGGGGAGGTGTTGTTCATACCCTTGGTGATGGGATTGACCTGGGGAGGTGTTCATATCCTAGGTAATGGGATTTACCTGGGGAGGTGTTGTTCATATCCTAGCTGCAGGGATTCATAGACATCCATTCTTACTACCGTTAAACGGTAGTAAGAAAATGTCAAAAACTGAATATAGACAGCAAAAAACTCAAAAGTGTACGTTTTGGACAACAAATACTCAATGTTTTTGACGAAAACTCAATACTCGAAATGGTGCAAATTATTTCAGTGATGTGAAAATCATCGCCGATCCTTCGACAATTTGTCTTCGAACGTTTGGGGATTTCCAGTTCTAGAAATAATTTCCGTCTCTGCGAGTTCTTGCCGATTATACCTCATCATAGGCTCTCAGTTACTATCAATACTCGACGGGAAGCAAAAAATACGGTTTCGGAGATTAATTTTCGGGACCGGGAATTGCCGATTCAATGACTTCGCATAATCAGAATTCGTTAGCCAATGAGCATCAAGAAATTACCGGGGCCGAGGTAAATATAGCTCCACGAGAGGTGGCGGGATTTATTGACAGTTCCTTTGTTCTGAAGTTCGACGGCGACCATGCGATGGACGTAAAGTAGAAGTCCGAGTTCAAGACATCATTCTGCTTGACAGCTGCTACATCTTACGTGAAAATCCGCTGATGATGTAAGGATTTTATAGCGTCTCTTGCAAGCGTTATATGATAATTATCTTTGAATGTTTATGATAGTTTGTGATCTCTTACCGCTGTTGTTGTTGCTACAAACACGAGGTCCAAGGGGATGATCCTGGTACGTGTCTTACCTCTGTTTATAAGTTGTATTTTTGTAGAATATTTTAACATCAAGACACTCATCATGCATGATCGAGATGGCATGATGGGGGGGTCAAACGTGAGAAAAATTGTCAGTGATATGCCATGGTCTTGAAATCTATTAAAATAAGTGAGCAAGTTACAATACAGAACATGTGTTTTTTTTGTCATTCAGATGACCATTATCCAAATCACATTAGATAGCTCACCTTAGTACTACAGAAACTATTTGTTCATATCTTAATTGGTAGGGTGGTAAAAACATTCAAAAACTCAATATCAACTTGTGGGTGGGCCGTAAAAACTTGGAAAACTCAATTTGAGCATAAAAAGAACTCAATATTTTATATTGGGTAGTAAAAATTTGGACTTCTATGAATCCCTGAGCTGATGGGATTGACCTGGGAAGGCGTTGTTCTTCATATCCTAGGTTATGGGATTGACCCAGGGTGTTGCTGTGCACACCCCAGGTCATGGAAAGTATTCAGGGCCTCAGCTCCTCAGACAACTTGTCGTAAAGAGGTGACTAACTGGGGCACCCCATAGGGTCTTGGGTGTGAAAAATAATACACGTAGGACCCGAACGCCATGATAGAACTGAAATATTGTTGAAAGTGACATTAAATCATATTCACTCAATCACTCACTCACTCTTGATCATATTGTTTTTAGCCAAATCTGCCCACAGGTGCTGTCACATGTACAAACTAGTAGGATTATTGGTCGACCAGATTTGTAAGATTGTATTATGGGTCAGTGTTAAATTTTGTATACTGGTATGCCCTCCCTCCCCCCCCCTCCCTCCATCCCTCAAGTCCTGTCCCTCCCACCCCTTGCCACCTCATGCCCTCTCTTCGCCATGCTCTCGCCATCAACAAACCACCATGAAGAATAGAAAACTGACATACATGCATGTAGTATATAATGACAGTCTGCCCACATGGATCACAATACCTTATACATGTAAGCATGTTTTTACCTGTGCTAAGAATATACATGCGCTGATAAATGACATGCTAGAGTGATTAGTACAGTACAATACAGGATTATTTACATACATTATAATGATGATACATGCAATAGCTTCATATACATGTATGTAGTTACAGCCAATAGATTGGTGTGTTGTGCTTGAAGAAATGGAAGGGGGGGGGGGGGTGGAGTTTTTTCTTTATTCATATATCACAGTGCTTTAATACTCTGAGGATCAATCCTGGGACAGAATATCCAGATATTCATGACAGTGCTGTAACTTAGCTGTTTGCCTGCTCAGCCTGAGGGCAAGTCAATCTGAAGACTTGCTTTTTCCCCACAGATTTCAACTTGACCCCAAACCTCACGTTGTAAGAAAGGAAGAGAAAAATATTGTTATGAATTTAACTGAATTTTAATAATAATAGTCAATGAAATCACAAGGCTTTGGCAAAATCCATGCATTTTCAAGTTGCATAGCAGTCTATATGCATGTACAAGTGTAGAATTATAAACCCCTCAGCTTGCTAGTTACAGTTTAATCTTAATCATTATGAATTGGTGAATACATGTGCTGCCCATTCTTGCTCCTCCAGAGGGATGCATCCACGATGGTCTCGGGCTGATTTACCGCACCGAGTCTTTATTTGGTACATTGTATATCTTCATGAATATACGTCCTGCCTCTAGAACCTCGTGAACATCAATACAACCAATCAAAGGTCACTATCTTATTACGCTACAATGCAATTATGAGATAACATGAGTGCATGTTCGTCCCAAATAAGGAATTTCAATTTTAGTTCCATGCGACAGACAGCCTAAACAGAGAATGATGATTGGCCACCGCGATATAAATGGGAGCTACATGTAGAGACATTGCCTCATTATTTGCAACAGCTAGACCCAGAGAGAATAAGGGGAAAGCCACTGAAAAGACAAACGGGAAAAAAAATAAATAATTAAATAAATAAAAAATGTG
>JAVTVY010003000.1:0-36527 GCA_036873755.1 Hanleya hanleyi | reverse complement strand
AAAACTTTTCTGGGGCGAGAGATGTACGCTGATAAACAGCTTGTATCACTGACGTCCCTACTTTCCTTGGGGAAACAAGGAGAGTAGGGACATCAGTGATACAAGCTGAATAGTATGAGCGTACGAGAGATGGGACTGATAGGACTTTCCGACCAAGATTTCCCAGCCCCCGATGGACGTCAGTTAGATATATACTCTCTAAACATCGGTTTCAGGTCACAGGACTCCATAGCTGCCCTGATGAAATTTGAGAACAATCAAAAGACGACTAAAAATTCAAGGAAGGAAATAACCAATGTAGGGAGGTTTATTCTATCAGGATTCGTCAGCTGGACAGTTCATGTAGTCCAAAAATAACTTTCTTCTAATTCTTGAGCAAATTCGTATGGATGATAAAATAATAAAACGAATGACTGAGTTGTTGCCACAATTAAAACTCGCCCTTATACAGTAGCTAATTAGGCCTACTATAGCACAACTACGAGTAGTGGAAAAACAGACAGCCTTGTAGGAGACACAGGTTGGGTATCAGTATCAGCTTCCAGGGGAGGAAATTGCAAAAAGCCAAACCAGTTTAGGAACCAAGATCAGATTGCAGAGAGCGACAGAATTGACCAGTCAATATTATGTATATTACTGATCACGTGACCAAAAGGTGTAAAGAATCGTCTGCTTAGGATATTTAATCAAGTGAGGATTCAGGCTATAAAAATTAAACATTTAATGTCAACATAGACACATCGTTCCACTCGGAGATATCGAACGTAGAACCAGGATAGACACAGTTCAGCTCTCTGCAAATTGGCATACACCATATACAGTTATTGAAGTACTCGTTTGACAACCATCCTCGACGGTATGTGTACATTTTTTATCAATTATGTCACAGAATCCACCCTTTTCAATATTGGCCTACTCAGACAGGCGGAGCGCGTAATGAGGCGAGACCCGATCGGAGCCTCGTCCACATATTTCTGGGTAGTCAAATTTGGTTTCTCCCTATGCACGAGACATTAAAGTGAGGATAAATTTGAAGAGCTCAATAAGGAATATAGACCAGACGTATATTTCATGTGTGTGGAAGATAGATCCGGTCTCAAAACATTATCACATCGCGATAGAATGTTACACAATTCTAAAACGACATATCGAAGAGATGTTTAGATTATTATTACCGTACCAAACGGCTGAGGACATTCTCTTAAACATCTGATAATTAATCTCACGCGAGCATATAATGGAATGGCTAAGCAAATGTGGAGGAAACCAACTAGCAGGCATACTTAATGGGGGCTCTCTGGCTGACAATGCTGAACAAGTGGCTCAATAATGCAGACGATCTGAAAAGCCCAAGTCCAAACAACCCACTTCATCTTCCACGACCGACTGCTCACTGCACGATACAATTGCCATCAAACAAAAATAAATTATATTCGGTGCAAACTTGATTAATTTAATTATTTCGAATTAAATTAGAGACATGAATTATTAAGAGATTATTGTAACCGTACAGGTCTTGTAAATTTTGGGTCCACCGCAGCTTGGTCGGAATACTTTAAACTGAACCTAACTTTCCACACTAATTTTTACACCAAGCTCTACCAGAAACTATAGATGATGTAGTCTGTAGAAAAACACAATACGACAGTGATGTCAACTTGTCAGAATGGTGGATTTCAGTTTTCCCAACTAAAATAGATAATTATTATTTTAGGCAAACTGATTTTGTTTACACACTATTTGGCTGGCAAAATGGATGAGAAACACAGAAAATGAAGACCCACATGATTATCATTTAAATTTACCAATGACCTTTCCTTGGAGGATACACAGTGACAGAATATACAGGCATACAATTCCAGCATTGAGGGATGCTCAGTCTCAACTTACATGTAATTCTACCATCACATAATTTCACTCCGTCTCACTCCCAGTCTCGGATATATTAGAGAGACTATACTAGTTTTCTTTCAGTACAGAAGTTAGCAGTCCACTCAAAGACAAACTGTAATACTCAAGGAATGGTCACTAAATGAATCAAATGCTAGAAAACAAACACACCATCTCATGTATTTGTAAAGATATTTAATATTGTTATTTACAATTTCACACATACAGTCTAGCCTCATTATATTAAGGCCCCTCGATAAAGCGCTGATTCTGAAATAACTATAAGGTGGGTGCTTCAGTGTCCGACTCCCCCAGTTTAATGAATGCAAATCATTTCAACCCTTTTCTAAGGCTGAAAATCTATATGGTGATTCAACAGTGTTATACTGAGGTTACATTGTATATTAAACGACACATACATTAATAAATGTACAGCTATGCACAACAATCAGTCATTTTCCAAGTTGTCTTTAGTACATGTGTCACCGAGCTCTCAACCAAAATACATTTTATTCACAAAGGCTTGGATGTCCACTGTCCATGCTTCAAGCTAGGAATAGTCCTGCCTGTATTGTAAGACAGCAGTGAGCGATGGTGATATATATGACCTGTACAAGTTAAAAGGTACTACATCACAGCATGCTTGGATTTCATGAGCGGGAGGGAGTATTAACATAATCATAATATTGTATTTCATGCATTAGTATAGCTAACAGTATCATCAGTACATTAGCCGGTAAAAAACAATACCGATATTGCCAGGTACAACAGATCTGTAGTTCAGCCACTCGATGCCATCACAGCTGGTGTTGATCCAAGACAGGAGATAAGAGTACCAGATAGATGTGCTGCAGTACCATATAGACACATTATGGCCGGCCACATAATCCTCATCACACATTTAACATCGGTTTCACCGTTGCTTCATCCAGGTTTATGGATGGATGAGGGGATTCACCACTCAAACACACACCAGTTCACATGTCTCTGGGTTTGGCAGCTTACAAGCAGGGGGAATAACTCTGTCAG
Organism: Hanleya hanleyi; assembly: GCA_036873755.1. Taxonomy (NCBI): domain Eukaryota; kingdom Metazoa; phylum Mollusca; class Polyplacophora; order Lepidopleurida; family Hanleyidae; genus Hanleya; species Hanleya hanleyi. The sequence goes on along the minus strand of JAVTVY010003000.1, from coordinate 33,608 downwards.
GCGAGCAGCAGGTACAGTCGGTATAACATATACCACATCTCCGTCACTATGTACTACGTCCGCAGAGGTAATTTACTATGCCCCATACTGGAGACTGGTGTGTTTTCGTGGAGTGACTGTCGGGTGGACATGTGACGTGATGGACCCATAGACAAGGTCAGCTCATATGGGTCCAGACCGGTCGTCTGTAGCTGAAGTCTCTCCTCTAAAACATAGAGAACGAACACAAATAAAGGTGTGATAAACACTCGGTGTCATACATTGTTCGACAATTTATCAAGCAAGCTGACTAAATTCTCTAATACATAATTCTATCTCCAAAAAATACCTAATGGAGATATGTGTGGTTGATCAATTTATTCAAAACATGAATATAGATCACTACAAGTGGGCATTCATCTCAATTTTACAACACACACATATGAAACAAGCTTTAGCAAGATTTAAATGGGTTTTACCAAATTCATGTCGTAAATATCAGATTTATAACCATGAGGATGATAATTTATTTCTCACATCACAAAATCTTAGCATATGTCGAAACTGAATGATAAATACTAACTTGATACTTGACAAAAATGTAAACAGTGTGATACAGTTTGTGTATCATATTGGCTACTGTGATGTGAGAATTAAATTAACCTCTCCATTTCCTAATTGGGGAAGGGGGGCTGATCAAATCTATTAGATACCAAGACTGACTAGAATTTATTTTAGCCCAGATTTGTAGGTGAATGAACGTTGTTATAGAATGGTTAAAGTATAAAAGAATTCACAGCAACTAGGGTCTGACTTACAATAACTTCTCAGAAATGTACTTCAAATATAAATGCTGATGATATCCATACTTAATACTTGCTGAAGACCTGAATGTTGCCGAGTTATTACCCAGTAAAATTGTGGATACTCACCTACTGGTTTCTCAGAGTTAGCACTTGTGGCTATCTCTTTCCATGAAAACATGTACCTGAAACATGTAAACATGTTCTATTTAGCCTACATGACAATATTTTGATGAGGATATTTTCATGATGGGTGTATATTTGGATGGAAGAGTTGTGAAAATCCAAACGGTGGTAAGTGATGTACATTTACATATTGTTCAAAAGACAAATTTTTATTCGTCACAAAAATGCCATTTGTGTGGCATTCCCTTCCAAGTGAAATACAAGGCTGACATGTCCACGAGATTACATATACATATATAGCTGTGACATGGTTATTTCCCCTAGACTACTTAATTCACATATTTTTGGACAAACAAATCCTAATATACCCGCGTTTAGTATAGATCATTAAGGGATGTTCTGTTTCATGAGGATGTTTTGATGTTACCACTTACTCGTCAAAGTTCAAACTTGTCGTCCAGTCTAACAGTTCATCCACCTCCCACTCCTCTAGAGCCTCTGGTCCAGACCTCTCCACAGACGCCACCATACCAGCAGCAGCGCCCTCTATCAGACGAATCGTCTCCTTGTCGTCAGATTTGGCTTTCAACATCCCATCTTTATACCTAGGGGAATGCGAAAAACCTGATGATTTCAACAGAATAGATAGTGGAACAGACGGTCCCTCAGATCAACTGAACTACTGAAGACAATTGCAAACTCATTTATTGATAGGTAACACTGGTGCTACATTTTGAAGTGTATTACCTTCATCACTATAATTTAGAGATATATGGATCGTGTATTAAGCATCAAGAGCACTAAGACTTCAATATCATCATATGGTTCACATCAAGTCACAATAAATGCAGGACTTGTTACACACTGATTTTTCGGGAACAAATCTGAACAGACCATCAAGAATTGAACACAGGAACAGGGCTAAATCAAACTAATGCACCACACTCTTATTATGCTCTTTCCGATTGACTAATTATTGACATGCAGGTAATGGACTCTTTGTTTCCTTACATTCTTTGCATCCATTCGATTTTCCTGATCTTTTTCTTCTTCTCAACATCTTGTTTTCTCTGTAACTAGAATAAGATGGCACAATTCATGATTTCTGTAGTAATTTTGATATCTTCTCTTCTAGACAAGATTTGATTTCACGTCATTCGGGCTTCTTGGCCTTGTGGGCCGCTCAAGGAGCGTTCCCAATAGCGATAAATCAAGCTTAAACAGTTTTACCAGCTGACTAAAATATTAATGAGGAAAACATCTCTTCTTCCATTAGAATATTTATTGAATACTTCTTTATACATTTATAGCATAAGATGCTAAGATCTTAGTGATGCTGACAGTAAGATTACATGGTTATTGATTTAGACTAACAGACAATTCATATAACATTGACGAAGTGCAGTCAAGAGTTAAGATTTTGACCGGATCCATTACAGATTCAGAATTTACATCAACCCCACTCTCCGGCTCCATTTCCAACCTCTAGACACTGGTGACTGATCAGATCGGGAGATTTGATGTGTGTGCAACTCGCCTGATCAAATCAAGTGTGAACTGGGGCCCCTGGTAAAAAACTGAGTTGCCCAGTCACCTTTATCAATGCAGCTACCTTTATCAATGCTGCCCTAGTTGATCCAACAATGACCTTGACAGGGGGCAAGCCTTGCTTTTCATTCAAAATTACGGGAATCCAAACAAGTATCCGAATCTGAATCGACGGGAATCCATGGAATCAAATGTCTATCATTTCCATACAGACTGATACAATTTTATGAGAATCTGTTGGATTCCCATGAATTATTTTGTGGGAGCGCTGATGTGAAGTGGATTCCCATGAAAAAGCTAGCCCTGCATTGCAAACACATCTTCATTTTATCAAGCCAATTTCTACGTTCCCACTTCGAACGTCACGATATATATCTGTTATATATTTCAATGTTCAAAGAACTTATAAATAGACATGAGACGTCACTGACCTTGAAAACATTTGAATTTCGAAATGGGTTGTGGAAAAGCGTTATTGATTGGCTGACCTATATAGTGGGCTAATACAAACACCATATTAGGAGGAATGATGCCGCTAATTGAGGATGATGTCACTCTACACACAATCGGTGTGTAGGTTCTGATTGGTTCGTCGATTGTTCGTAGGTGAAATTTACACCTCTGATTTTGAACACTGAAGGGGGTCAGATAAATCAAGGCAGGTTTGAAGTGGGAACGTAGAAATTGGCTGGTTAAAATGAAGATGCGCATACACAGCTTTGCTGTATTCTTTACAAGAAACTGTTCAGCAGTATTATACAGGACATAAGATCATTATAGAAATCAGATCTACCTTATTGTGATGGAAGTCCATTTTTTTCTTGGATGTTTCCCAGGTGACCGGATCATTCATGATGTGATGTATAAGTCTGTCAGAGACCAGTCGCCATCCATTATTCTCCACCCTCTCATACCAACCAGATTGGTCTGTCCAGGGAATACACAAAACATACTATGTCAGTAAAAGGTCAAGTGTGTTGTAAAATTCAAGTCCCAGCTGGGATACAAAACATGAGGCAGCACCTAAAAGGTGCAACAACCCCTCAGCCAGACAGTTTTAGTCAGTGTATATTGGTACACAATGAATGAAAAATGCATATGTAAAAGCCTGAAAGATTTGGTTGAATGCAGAAGATGCTTTAGCAGTGGCTTGTAAAAGATTACAATATGATAAATTCAGTGTGGGATGTTGGATGCATTGAGGGATTATAATAAATATTTTGACATAGCGTGTGCGAAAAATATGGCGGAAGAACAGAAATATTCTGAACAAAAACAAAAGGCTTCAAGCCATTTTGGCTTTGAACCCTAATAATAATCTAAACAATAATAAAAGTCTTTGATAGCAATAACTGTATGAATCCCTGTGTACCTGTTGATTGTCTGTCTCTTTCCATCTGTGATCAAGCAGAGGATGAGGATGGGTGGATGGCAATCCGAACAGCCTTGTGATATGAATAATATGTTTCATGGACATCAAATTGTATATCTGTGAGTTTGAAATTGGTGAAAATCTGGTCAATGGTTGTCCTAAGATCTGTGGTTGGGGTGGGGATTAAGGGAAAGAGCCCATGCTCTTGGAAGAAGTCGTTTATCTTGGTTGTTTCAGCCGAGTCGACAGCAAAGTCATTGTTGAAGTCTCCAAGTATGACAACATTAGTCGCTGAACAGTGGCTCCTTAGTGATGTAGAAAGTCCGCCCAATCAGAGAAACCAGTTCTGTCATTCATCGTAAGTTTCTTGATGCACTGATGATGTATATCAAATTTTACATCGAGCACTTGAACGGTATCAAGAGATCATTAATGATTTTGCATAAATTAAAGATGGCCGCCTATCCTTCCGGTCATTTAGAGGAACTGATCTTCATTGCGAGTGTCTTGATACATCGATGCTGTATACCAAGTTTCATATAGAACACTTAAATGGTATCCGAGATATATATCATTAAAGATTTTGCATAAATTAAAGATGGCCACCAAGATTTCCACCCAATCAGAGAAACCAGTTCTGTCATTCATCATAAGTATCTTGCTGCATCAATGATGTTTACCAAATTTTATATCGAGCACTTAAACGGTATCAGATATAGAGATCATTAATGATTTTGCATAAATTAAAAATGGGCGGCCATCCTTCCCGCCTCTCAGAAGAATTGATGTGGTTATTCAGTGCAAGTCCAGTCTCTTGATACATCGATGCTGTATACCAAGTTTCGTATAGAACACTTCAATGGTATCAAAGAAATACATCATTAAAGATTCTGCATGAATTAAAGATGGCCGCCAAGGCTTTCACCTAATCAGGAAAACTGGTTCGGTCATTCCTTCAAAGTTTCTTGATGTATCGATAATCTCTACAAAGTTTCACACTGAACAGCAAAATGGTTTCCGAGATACACAAGATTCATGGTTTCGCATAAATTAAAGATGGCCACCAAAGTTTCCACCCAATCGGGTCCAGATTCAATAAGGTTCTGGGTCATGAGCATATGGATGTGCACGGCAAGTTTGGTGTGCCTAGGGTAAGTCGTTCTAAAAAAAGCTTGGTAACGAGAAAGCTGTGATGGTTTCGCATAAATTAAAGATGGCCGCCAAAGTTTCCAACCAATCGGGTCCAGATTCAATAGGCTTGTGGTTGACCACCAAACAATTCTGTATACCTAATTTGAAGTCTCTAGAAGCAACTGTTCGGTTTCTAGATCGATCACAAGAATTGTTGACGACCGGACGACCGGACGAACGACCGGACGACCGGACGTACATGCCAACGACAAGACCCCGCAGCCTAATAGGCTGAGGGGTAAAAAAAAAAGGGATTAGTAATCCCACTGAAATGTGTATTTGTTATTAAAGTAGTGAAAAATAGAAAGTCCAATCTATGCAAATTGTTTCATTATATCCCTCAACATTTGTCAACAACAATTTAGTTATGACACTAAACAACATCCTTTCAGATCCGTTCCAAAAACATTTAAAAACCGAGCATAAGATCTGCAGCTCAAATTTAAATGGAGATTGTAATACTATATCCCAGGTCCAAGCCAGACATCAACAAAATAACTGCATATCGGTCTCTGTTCTATCCTACTTCAACAACATATTAATCTTACTTAACTTATGGCTTCTGACAGGGTGCTATTTTTATTAATTTATTATTAATTTAAACATATTAGAGTCATTACGAGTAAATACAAAAAATAATTAAATACACATCATCATGACTGCCATGTTGCCATGAATACAGGTGTAACCAGCTGTAACTACCCACCAACATATTTTACTCCTCTCCCCTTGTTATGTACATCTCTCATGATCAAGTTTTTGGTGCTAGGTTTGGTGTAATCTTTAGGACTGTTGGCACACATATCCACTATATTCCTATGGGTGAAGATCTTGTAATAAATGTTTGGTGGGAACTTGGTCTGTTAAACGAAAAAAAGAAGAATCAAAATCAATTGAGCTGCCTTCATTTAAAAACTGACGTAACAGAATTATACTCAACACAATTTAAGTAAACAATATTTAGTCAATGAGTTCTGGTTCACCCAAGTAAATAGCATCGTCCCAATGCACGTTTTCTCCACTTAGCTAGGCAGCTCAAACCCATGCTGACAGCCTTATGGCAGGTATGATATTCAACGAATATGACAGAGATCAGATTATACCAGTCCTTTCTCAGCCAATCATCTGACTTGTTTTGGAACAGTAAGATAATTCATCTCTCAGCCAATCATCTGACTTGTTTTGGAACAGTAAGATCATTTGATCCATATTTATCATATTCACACCAGTTACCAATAGTTAACATGAATTGCAGGCAAGCACCTAAAAGATGCGTGGACCCCTCAGCCTGTTTTTATTAGTCAAGTAGGATCAGGGCTGCATGTAGAACCAATGTAGTTCCGGAAAACGTATGGGCACCCAAAACTCAAATGAAACAAAAAACGAAAATAGCATTGTTGTTGTTCACTTCGAAAGGATTTCTGAAGAAAATACTCCTAGAAAAAGCTTCTGGGAGCCTCAATATCGATCCGATTGCATAGCTGGGTATATTGAATTTCATGTTAATAAACGTCTGTTTTGTGACTGATCACAAGCTCTTTGCGCCGAAATTCACTAAAAAAAATTGGACCCTCAATAATGAATTACGAAAAGGAACTGGGAGTTTGGGATCGGAACCTGCAAAAAATCCCTGGATACAGCCTTGCGGATACAGTTTGTGTGATTTCTGTACCGTATTTTATAGATTTCGTTTTCACGTGAGTGGTGTACTGGGATTACAGCATGCAAGAAAGTGTAGCTTTATCAGTGGCAATTTATGCATTGCACAAGTGTGATAAGTTAATGGCATAGAAACACAATGACTGACACAAACCCACCATTATCATTATGGGGGTGCATAAGATCCAGATATGCAAACTGGTTCAAAATTGCCCAAAGTCAAGCTAAAAATGGGCTCTCCTAATCACTTGTTTTAAATAATTTCCAAGGTACAGTAACATGCAAAAGCTTTTGGATAAATCAGTGTACCAAAATTGAAGAAAAACAGGGGTTCGATACTGCCGGTTATTTCCTCTTGTACTTCTGAAATAAAATAATGTCACCAACCTGTTAGTTGTTACTATAAAGGAATAAATTTTAGCTGATTCCGCATGCGTGTGTGAAAAAACAATGTACACTGCATCTCATACATATCACATGAAGCTGAGAAGCTGTAGATAAGTAAAAGCCCAATAACATTTAGTGCCCCAAGGGTGGGGAAATCCTCCCGAGGGTAGTGCATAGGTTGAACAAGTGTAGCATCATGAAGGCTCCCAGATAAATGGGAATTGGGGGGGTGCATCCAATGATAATCTTGAATCTTGAATGGACCAGGCTTTCTTGTATCAAGGAACCTTCAAAAGTCACAATGAAACATGTAACCAAGGGTTCCCGATGGGCATAGATAACAGTGCAAAAGCTAAGCCATCAATAAATAATAAAAAAAAAATAATAAAAAATAATGAAATCATCATGGCCATCTGAAAATCTAATCATTTCATCAGTCAACATTCAGCAAGCTCTCACCAAAGTTTGGTCAGGCCCGACTTGATAGATCTGCAGATATTCAGCGGACAAGAACATGTTGATGGGTATAGATAACAGTGCAAAAGCTGAGCCATCAATAAATAATAAAAAAAATAATTAAAAATCATGAAATCATCATAGCCATCTGAAAATCTAATCATTTCATCAGTCAACATTCAGCAAGCTCTCGCCAAAGTTTGGTCAGGCCCGACTTCATAGATCTGCAGATATTCAACGGACAAGAACATGTTGACGGACGGACGTACATACATGGCAACGACAAGACCCCACAGCCCTATGGGCTGAGGGGTAAAAACCCGACATCATGTTAAAGAGATAGGGCAGAGAATGCATGCAGCCCTTTGTTAAAGGATTTACTTGAATTTTGTGCAAGTCTGGGATTGTTCACGAGTCAAGCTATGAGCTCTGCTTCATTGGCTTAGTAGATCCATAGAATTCATTTAATCCATTAATCTTTGTTTTCAGCCTGTTAGGAATGCTAGCATGCTGAGGACGAAGTTGATGATCGGAGTCTACAACCAGAATCTTGGATGAAGGTTGAATGTGAAGTGTTCAGGTGAAGGATTAACAGATATATTAGCTAAGACTCACTCCTGCTAATCGAAAGCGGATGTGAATACCAGCCGCAGGATCCAACATCTTGGCCTCGTTGGGGTTAATACAGCGCAGCATCAGGCTTGGGTCACCTCGGGTCTTAAAACTGATCAGGTCACGATAATACCTGTACACCTGGATATCCTGTAATGAAACATAGTCTTAACATTACAGCCATTACAACTATTGCCCCATTATTAGGCTACCTGTACAATACACCATCACAGTATATCATTAGCATTATGGTCTACCTTTACCAGCCCAGTCCAAAATTACCATCAGTCTACCATTAACACTACTGGCTCACAATTACCAATACAATACACCATCACAGTCTACCAATAACATTACAGTATACCATTACCATCAATCTACCATTACCACTACTGGTTCACTATTACCAATACAATACACCATCACGGTCTACCATTAACATGACAGTCTACCATTACCATCAATCTATCATTACCACTACTGGTTCACTATTACCAATACAATACACCATCACGGTCTACCATTAACATTACAGTCTACCATTACCATCAATCTACCATTACCACTACTGGTTCACTATTACCAATACAATACACCATCACGGTCTACATTAACATTACAGTCTACCATTACCATCAATCTACCATTACCACTACTGGTTCACTATTACCAATACAATGCACCATCACGGTCTACCATAACATTACAGTCTACCATTACCATCAATCTACCATTACCACTACTGGTTCACTATTACCAATACAATGCACCATCACGGTCTACCATTAACATTACAGTCTACCATTACCATCAATCTACCATTACCACTACTGGTTCACTATTACCAATACAATACACCATCACGGTCTACCATTAACATTACAGTCTACCATTACCATCAGTCTACCCTGATCCATATCGTCAGAGATGGCATTTCATGAAAGTGATACTCACAATATGTCTTCTCCAGGCCTTCTGTATCATACTGGCAGCCTCCCCTGCTGACAGAGGACCCAATTTTATCTTCCTCTCAGGTGGTGGGGGTGGTGTCACACTTCTTTTACTCTCTATACTAGTGGGCGGGATGGGCGGAGGACTGGCAATATCAACATCAATCTTTTCTGGTAGTACAACAACTTTCTTTACCCTGTCCCACCAGTTCTGTATGAAATTGGCACAAAAGTCTTCAAATCTAGAAATAAATCATCCAGAAAACACAAACACGATGAAAATACAATTATCTATGATGCCAATGGGATGGAATCAGAATAGCAAATGGTTGTTCAGCACAACAAAATTTGAAGCATGGCCAAATGATGTAATAATGAGTTTACAAATGGGCATTTTTGTAAGACTAATGCTATATGCTGTGAATGCTTATTGACAGAATATTAAAAGGGAAGTTTATACCCCCATGCCCACAACTCTTGCCATGTCACACATTTTTGAACATGGCAGAGATAGGGCTTGTTCACAGGGCCCCCCCCTCCCCCCCCCTTCCACACACACCACCTGCAATACAATAGTTTTGCAGCTTTGCCTTCCAGAGCCCTAAAACTTACGATGCAATTTCCACCTCATCTAGACCAGCATTGCTGAGTTTGTCCACATAGTTCTTGTAATACTGCTCCAGTCTCAGTCTGCCTCTCGACTTTGGCTCCTCCTGAAGAACAAAAGGACAAAAGGCTCAAGTTATACAAAACACTTAATCCAGGAGTAAACATGAAACTCAGGCTGCAAACCACCCATAATTAAAACACTGAAAGGATCTGGTAGGACTCGAAATAAAAACTAATGTGAATGTCAAAATTAAAGTTATTACAGAACAGTCGCAAAACCTGAGCTACTTTTTAATGCTAAATTGTTGCAGATTCTAAAACTGAGCTTTGAAAATAACAGCAGAAAAGGATGTCAATATCATCCCCCTTTGAAAATGGAGACAGCCATCACTGTTAGACCTGTGACGTCAGTCTAATTACTACTTCGGTCAACTGTTCAACACATTGCCTGACACCAAACAACGCTGTGCTGTCAGTGAAGTCATGTTACTACTCAGTGCCATTGCGTACTATTATAATGTAACATCAGTCAATATGATACCACATGACAAAACCATACTCAGGCTATGACGTCATGAACAAGAGGTCACGGCTTCAATCCGTTTGTCATCACCTCTGTGATATTTTTATCTTAAATCCCACTTGGCATTATTCAATAAATAACACCAATTTGTTATTTGGACCACTGCTGGGTACCTTTTAATACAAATTAATGCGGGAGCATTTGATATAATCTTCAAGTTCATATGAATTTGATAACGATGAGACAATGTTTTTTCTGGACATTTATTATTATTCAGAATTTATAAGTGAAACTCAGACGAACCTCCTCATCAAAGTCTCTATCTCGGGCCACATAATGTTTGCTCTCACTGTACATAGCCACATTGCTGATGACTGGCTGTACTATCTGAAATAACCTACATCTACAAAACACAAAAATACAAGTCAGATACAGTCAACTTTTAACATGTCAGTCAAGCTGGTAACCCGACAGGTTATTGGCGTATGTTACGGTGAACATTAGCATGTTACTGGGTCCTTAACCTTACTTGGCCAAGAGGGGAAATGGGGGAGGGGGGCACAGTATATGCAACTTTCCATGTTTTCAGTATTGGGTGCAGTCCAGGCAAACCGTGGTTTGGCACAAAGTGACCCTCTCTAATTTCATAACATGGGGCACCAGAGGTGCTACAACCCCTCAGCCCCTGAACAGTCCAGCCCAAGCAACATCTCATGGCATGGTATATACATGCCAGATTTGAAAAGAATCCGATGAAAGGTTCTCAGTTATTGCACGGAAATGCATATACATGTAGGATTTAACCACCAGGTGAGGACACCTATTTGCTAAAGTGGTTGAAATGCAATCTCAGGCGACATCTCATAGCATGGTATATGCATACCAAATTTGAGAAGAATCCGCTGAACAGTACTCAAGTAATTGCCTGGAAACGAATTTCAGACGGGCGAACAGATGGATGCACAGACACACAGAGGGACAGACGGATGGACAATCGAAATCCAGTATACCCCCCTACTAATGCACAGGGGTATACACTGGTAAATTGGTAAAGTGATCTTATTGTCCTGGCCTGAAACTAAATGTTGGGTAGGGCTTTTGTCCACAGTTTTTCGTTCACTGGGGCTTTTGTGCAAATCCCAAAGAGAATGCTGTATTGTTCTCGTATTGTTCATCGTTTTCATAGAATAGCTATCATTTATCAGGCGTATGGACACATTGATATATCTTAAGTTTCATACATTTATTCAGAAGATATAGCAAGTCAACATTGGCTTTATTCAGTGTATCATTAAACGAGAGATCCTGAAGGATCTTGGCGCCCACCATTGTCCGATAATTGTAAGCTAATGACAAGAGGATCTTTTTTGTCCATTGTTACAGAACAAACGATTGATTTGTAACTTTGTTTACAGAATTTCGAATCTGCGCAAAAAAGATCGAAAAAGGGACACTGGAAAACACCAATATATAATATTTCTAAGTTTCCAGATTTCTAGAAACTGTACTTATGTCGGCTGTTATAGTACAAGAGAAATGAGCAAAGTTAGTCTGAAAGTCAATGTACATACATGTACGGAGGATCCTTCGTCTTCGTTTTGTAGTATTTTGATTTATTTATATTTTTTTTTGGCACGTGTCATCATTGGGTACTGGAAGCGAACACAAATCTCTTCGACACTTTGGCATACATAAGATTTTATAATTAAGAACGAATGCTAATTCTGTTCTGTTTACTGGGCTAGTTTAAGATATCTCTTTTAAGATACCATGCTCGAAAATAGTAAGATGGTACAATAATACTGAAGGGATCCGGTCCGCGCAGTAATGTTGAAACATCGAAAGTGTCTGAATCCTGATTATCTCCCCTGGATCGTAACATGCAGTAGTCTACAGTTGTCGAGTTGTGACATTGTGCCACGAGAGTGACGTCCCTTCATGTAGCTGACCCGCCGGCAGACGAAAGGGTGGGGCAGTTCACTTGCAACTGCATGGACTAAAGAAAACTGATTTAAAATTTGAAGAAATACATTTTAATTCCAAATTATTTGAACTCCTTGATATGGAAGGGGAAGGTATGGATATTCTCTATAGTCAATATATAAAATATGCCCCACCGTTTGATCCGCCGACTCTTGTGATGCAACGTCACAACTCGGGAATACCGTATTAACTTAAACGTAACTTGGATTTTTCGAATCGGACTAAAAAAGTTATCTTGCACAACTAGACCCGAAGGGGAACCTGTGTACCAAATTTGAGAAAGATCCATGCACTACTTCCTGAGAAATGACGATAACAATGTTTCATTGGGAAATCCAAGATGGCTGCCTGGTGGCCATATTGGTTTTTCGAATCGGACCAGAGAAGGTATCTTGCACAACTAGACCACAAGGGGAACCTGTGTACCAAATTTGAGAAAGATCCATGCAGTACTTCCTGAGAAATCGCGATAACAAGGTTGCATGGGGAAATCCAAGATGGCTGCCTGGTGGCCCTATTGGATTTTCGAATCGGAATGGAAAAGGTATCTTGCACAACTAGACCCCAAAGGGAACCTGTGCACCAAATTTGAGAAAGATCCATGCAGTAGTTCCTGAGAAATCGCGATAACAAGGTTTCATGGGGAAATCCAAGATGGCTGCCTGGTGGCCATATTGGATTTTCGAATCGGATCAGAAAAGGTATCTTGCACAACTAGAACCCAAGGTGAATCTTTGTACCAAATTTGAGAAAGATCCATGCTGTACTTCCTGAGAAATCGCGATAACAAGGTTTCATGGGGAAATCCAAGATGGCTGCCTGGTGGCCATATTGGATTTTCGAATCGGACCAGAAAAGGTATCTTGCACAACTAGACCCCAAGGGGAACCTGTGTACCAAATTTGAGAAAGATCCATGCAGTACTTCCTGAGAAATCATGATAACAAGGTTTCATGGGGAAATCCAAGATGGCTGCCTGGTGGCCATATTGGATTTTCGAATCGGATCGGAAAAGGTATCTTGCACAACTAGACCCCAAGGGAAACCTGTGTACCAAATTTGAGAAAGATCCATGCAGTAGTTCCTGAGAAATTGCGATAACAAGGTTTCATTGGGAAATCCAAGATGGCTGCCTGGTGGCCATATTGGATTTTCGAATCGGATCAGAATAGGTATCTTGCACAACTAGACCCCAAGGGGAACCTGTGTACCAAATTTGAGAAAGATCCATGCAGTACTTCCTGAGAAATCGCGATAACAAGGTTTCATGGGGAAATCCAAGATGGCTGCCTGGTGGCCATATTGGATTTCGAATCGAACCGTAAAAGATATCTTGCACAACTAGACCCCAAGGGGAACCTGTGTACCAAATTTGAGAAAGATCCATGCAGTTCCTGAGAAATCGCGATAACAAAAATTGTTTACGGACGGACGGACGGACGACGGACTGACGGACGGACGGACGACGGACGAAAAGTGATTTGAACAGCCCAGCATCTGGTGATGGTGGGCTAAAAATAAAGCCACTGTATACTATAAACATAGATCTATAAGGTTCACTGCCAAAAGGATACCTACATGTAACTACTATTAAAAAGTGTTCCCAAGATGTGGAAATATCACAAATTACAAATGAAGCAAAATTAAAGCCAACTGAAGCAAGCAGAAGCAGTTGTGGAGATTTAAACTGTAGATTTAAACTTGCACTACATGTACGTTTTCCAGTACATTATACAACTCAATTCTCTACATGGTTAACTCTCCTGTTCACCTGCATAAAAATTGTTTTGGTGCATGTAATATGTAGATTTATGAGATCAGGTAGAACGCTTGCAACATTCCATGAATATTTTGGAAGTAGAATGGAAAGAAAACATTTCTAAATACAGGTAAATTATTATGTAAATGATTTGACGACCACTAGATTTTAGAAATTTACCACAAGAAGGCAAAAAAATACATAATGTTGGAATTAAACCATGACACAGATGGACAGGAAAGTGGATGGACAGAAAGACAAACGAGGACCTGACAAACGAACTAATACAAAAGGCACATCTACAGACTACATTCTGTATTGGACAGAAGTTTTGTCAACCTGCCTTCAGTAGTTCTCAAGATATGGGAGTCCGGGGGAAAAGAGGATGGACAGATGGGGTGACAACAATACCCCTTAGCCCAACTGGGCTGAGGGGTAAAAAGGAACGCTGCTTGTTTTTGACAGCATAAGAGTTTCTTCTTCCCTTTTCAAAATGACATCTTAAGTACTGATACCAACATGTTTGACATTACCAGTCCTCCAAACCGGCATACACTGCTGACTGATTGCGCCTAATTGCCACTTCAGAGTTTTTTGGGCCCGGAAGTGAATATTTGGCATTCAATAACCCTCACTTTTTAGATCATGAAATTGAGGACTCCTTTTTGGAAGTTTTACAAAAGCTAGTAAATCGACTCTCCTTCTTCCCCCAAATGGCCATTGAACGGGGAACACTTTAACATGCAAGTTAATAAAATCATTTTAAATGTTTTCTCTGGATGATAGCCGTATTTGACGTATTTTTATATATTTTATGGAGTTTTCAGAAAAGTTGAAGAAAGTTTAAGGATTGCATGTCTTTCCTTTTCAACTTCTGTAGCGGACTTGCCTCGCTAAATCATGCCATTCATTGAAGATGTTTAACATACATTTATGGCAGAAGAGCGAAATCCATGCCCGTTTTCAGATGCAGTGAAGTGTGAAGTGTACCTTAAGTAATAACCAAGAAATCTAGATAAATAGCGAATTTTTGTCCCAATATCCAGACACCTTTACTTTCATACCAAAAATGTAGTGAAAAACTTGTCCAATATATTTGAACTTTCTTCAATACAATACAATTTAGTTGTTCCAAAACTTAAGGGGTCACACGTCCAATTAATCGAGGCACTTTCTCGATGCCTTCGAGAAATTTCTCGGCTGAAACCGGGAGGGCAGAACCGGGACCCCTGACGACGTCTCCCGGTTTGCTCCCGGTTCTATCTCGATCGAAACGTCCTGGTTTTCGAGATGGATATGAAATTGATCAGTAATCTCGAAGGGGGTCCCGGTTTGTATACGTCCGTGTTTTGTTGCACTTAAATTGGTCGTTTCTTAGATTTTCAGACCATCAGAATGTTGTACGGTTACCATATTTGGGGGGGAGGGGGCGATCTTCGTGTAAGCATATCGCAGCCTAAAATAGAATTTCATTAATCGATATATCCATCATCTGAATCCAATTGAGAGAAAACGTTTCATTTACCTATATAAATTAAGAATATAGAATTGAATGATTTTCTCACACATTGATTGTATATCTGACTAATATCCGACGCGCAACAAATAAATGAATGAATATAATCTGAATAATAATGATATGAAAGCCTGCTATAATTGTTATTCCATAAAATTGTTTTAAAACCAAACATGGACCATTTCAACAGAATAAATGAAGTGTTTCAACCACAGTGCTATTTTTTTGTTTTTATATAATTTTGTATTATTCATTGTAGATTCCATTTTAATGAGATTTACCGTCTTGAAATATAATTCAAGTGAGGAGATTATATCAGCAAAGTTTATTTCTGATATAATCTTGCCTGGTAGAGTTTAGCGGATATAATGACAATTGGAACTAGACGTGTTGATAATTCACACCACAGTCGGTCTGTGAAAACCGTCGACTTGATACAACAGCGAAGAGAGAGAGAGGGGTTAATGGCTCACGTTCTATTATTTATGCCGGTTTCATGTGTCTAGCAAATTAGCGCCCAGTTCAGAGTGCAATCAGGCTTTAAATCAACGTTCATGTATATTTCACCATAACAATACCACGTGTTGTCAGTGTGAAAAGCTTATGGGGATTGCTCAAACACTTCGATCGCGAGTTTATTTTTATATTATATTACCAGCCGCTCCTGTGGTCTTCAAAGTTGCTGTATTTTTGAAAATCGGGGAAATCTTTAAATAAACGTGATACAATAATTTTTCATGTCAAGATCTTATCAAATAAGTAATATCAAGGAAAACCTCCCATTCTGATTTACTTTCAGAAGAACATGTGGAATTCTATTCCAGACTTGTAGAATTTATTACAATCCGCAGTTCCTGGACATATCTCAAAGTGATTCAAATTCTAAAACAGGTTCAAACTAATTTACACTGAATAATAATGAGCTAACTTATGTAATTCAATTTGTGATGGGTTTTTTTTCCTTTCCATACATAAAAATTGAGCTGTCAGAGCAAATATGCGAAGTCAGATCTCTAGACGGAATAACAAAATAACGTTAAAAGAATCATGTTCAATGTACTTCATTATTCATGGCTTAATGCATTTGCACTCGCCAAGATTAGTCTCGCTGCCACATAGAAGTATATAAAGAGCGAGCATACCTCTTCCGAATGGTTCAAACCTTCATTTGAAGGTATCTCGATTCCATTCTCGAAGTCGATTTATTTCAAGGAGGATCGAGATAAGCTTTTACTTCGAGAGAAAACCGGGAGCAAACCGGGACAACAATCGATAGAGATAAACCGGGACCCTTCGAGACGAGATATTTATCGGTTTTACTCGTTTATCGAGAAACCGCCTCGATCGATTGGACGTGACCCTAACGATATATGACAGTAAACGGGATAACATCTGCAGATTAATGGGGTCATTATCTCTAAGTTATAATGTATCCCAGGATAACTATAGCCTTCACTTCAGTGATGTTTACCTTGATCTGTACCCTCTCCATGTCCTCTGAATCTCTATAGCAGCTGAGACTTTCCCTTCCTCTGTGTCAGGATCTGTTATTATCCATACCTATAATCATCATAATAGACTGACATTGAATCTGATAACTGCTTGTGCCGGAGAGTGGGGCATTGTAGTTCAGCGATACAAAGTGATGTCTTTCACTTATCATTTATCTGTTAAGCAATCCAAAGCTTAGACCTAGTAGTTCTCTCCTCAATAAAGGAGGAGAGACGGAACCCAAAATAATTTAGGATGCAGACATTGAAGACAAAATGTAGCGCACAATCTTCCTCGGCTGAAGAATCGGCCAACCAAGTGTCAAATCACATATCTTATATACTTGGGAAGGAGTATGGTATGCTTACAACCACCATCATCTCAACAGATACTCTTTTCTGGAGTCTTTCTGTTTTCTGTTCTGTTTCCGAAAAGGACTCGAGGGGGGAACAGAACTGGTGCGACAGAAAAGACTCCAGAAAAAGTGTACCTGTTGAAGCATACCGTACTCCTTTCCAAGTATTCAAGGTATGTGATTTGACACTAGGTTGGCTGATTTGTCACCCGAGGAAGATTGTGCGCTACATTTTCTTGCTGATGTCGGCCTCATAAATAATTTGGGTCTGGGTCTCTCTTTCTTTAGATGGGAAAGAACTACTAGGTCTATCCAAAGCCTTGAAGACATCAAGATTTTGGATTACTTAACAGGTAGGCCTAATGCAAAACTTATGTTCCTCAAAGCACAGTATTAGAAGTCCGAGTTGTCTAGATTTCGCTTTCTGCTAGAATTATTTCAAAATATTTAGCTTAGTTCAAATGCTACTTTTGAACTGGAATTATGATTTTTATCAAATTTCATACAGGTCTGATTCCTAGTGATAAGAGGATATATTTCAAAACAATATTTGTATTTGGGTACCACTGTATCTTTGGAATCAGTAAGGCAGGGCTCGCTTTAGAGCATGAGAGATGACCTGCAAAAAAAAAACCCTTCCAAAAAATTTGCAGGTCAAATCCAAGATGACCTGCAATTGCAAAATTTGACCTGCATTTTTTTAATAAGATTTTCGAAATTCTTTGATGGACCACAGCTCAATAACGGACTTTACACTTAATGTGTGATCACGCAATCTTTTTTGATTGTACGAGTGCCGCTAATCCACGCTTGTTGAAAATTTCTCACCGTTTGAATTTGCCGTTCGTACTTCGAACACAGCGAGCAGTTCATTTCTGTCACAATATCATGTCCGGTTTTTTTCTCCTTTTTCGTAATGTTGAGCCAGTCGTTAAACCCCCACGATCGTACAGTTGATACTTTTGCCATCACACAATTTATTTCATTATTTGGCAGCCCGGCAAATTAATCTGTCAGTTCATTTTGGCCAGTCTCTCAGCAACAAACGAACGGAAATAGGATTCCTAGAACAGCGGCGCACGCATGCGTAAGGACAGTAAAGGGAGACAACAGTTCTCTATTTCCAAGTAATGCGCGAGTAGACTCCCCTGAACATATTTACTTTTGCCATCGATCTGAACTCGACCACGACGATGTATTTTGTGTTGAAAAAGATGAAAAGTTTTCTACCTTTTGGACATGCCGTCGACGAAAATGATCTCCAGAATATCCACTGAACAGAAGATAATAACAATTTCTGCCACAGAAATTATGACCTGCAATTTTTTTTTTTTTTTTTTTTTGCAGGCGAATTTTCACATGGCCTGCAACACCTCAAATTTGGCCTGCAAATTGCAATTTGCAGGCCGCCAATTCGAGCCCTGTAAGGGACAATATAAGGCAGCACTGTCTGGTATTCAAAGGTGGTACATGATCAATCCATGTTATTAACTTGTCAGACAGTCAATCTTACCCTCCTCTCTGATTTAGGCCCTGCCGCCAGCTTCCTGCTCCGTATTGAACTGCTGTCTACAAAATGAAAACTCACATTCAAAATAATTATGCCGAGACCGAGACATGTCAAATGATGATGATTAAATTTTAATCTCTCTGCTAACAATGGCATCTGGTCTCACTTTACTTTCAATTTTGAAATTTATTTAGTTGATCTGAAGGTGTTGAGTGGACACAATGAAACCTCTCAAAAGAACACAAAATTGTAACAGTGAGAGCATTCAGTGATTGAACTGCCTGAGAAGAATGTATCCTTCCTTATGACAGTTCCGTATTTCTGCCTGCCGCCAAATTAAAGTAATTTAGTTTATCTAGTATAAGGGAGCAAGCATCATTTTAGAATATTTAAAGCACCAAGAGATTTGCGCTGTTTTATGACGGATTTACATATATACGGTTATGGAACCAGTTATCGGCGGCGAGTAGATATCGGCATGGTTACATTCTTGTGATCATCAATGAAACTTTTGGTGATATCACCTGACAATCCCTAATTAAGAAGATGTTTGGATCAGGCTGTGCTGCAAAATTTCAAATTCATTCGATAAACGAAAGGCTTAAAATATTACATTTTATTTTGACCTCGCGAATCCGTCTTAAAATCGGCTGTCATCAACTGTGTACATTCGGGAACAGACAAATTTTTACTCGCCACACAGAGAAAACTGCTTGGATAAATTCTTCAACAATCTTATCATTTCTCAGACCTGCTCTCAAATTAAATATTTCACAAATTTAAGTGAGTGAGTAAGTAGGATTTAACGTTGTTTTCAACATTTTTTCAGTCATATCACATCGGTACCTACATGTGCCAGAACACGAGTGTCCACAGTACCTATTATCCTGGACACTGATCAGCCCAGTCAGTACAGCACCAGGTCACCCATTCAAGTATTGGCCGAGCTCAATGTTGCAAAACTTCGGTAATGTGCCGAGAACCGGTGTGCCTAACATGATACGCCGTACGTACTACCCCTTCACAAATTCAACCATATATTTTGGTGAATTCATGAACGAAATTTATCAGTTTCACCGACACCTGTAAGTATAACTACTTCCCAACATTCCAAAAAGACCCCTAAAAGTTACTAAATGCTTGCCAAACTAGAAACTCGTTGGAGATGGGTCCTGTGCTGACCTGTAATGTTGTCTGTTTTCATTTTGATAGAAATAGTATTTTGAGAAATAATCCAAATAAACGTTCAAAATATCACGATAACTTACTCCATCGCTCGTTGGGGCCTACATTCAACAAAATTTATTCTGAAATAGATCAATACTTACCCGCCAACTGAGATCCATATATGAATTTATGCACATCTCTCCGATTCATCTTAACACAGAGGTAGATGGAACGCTAGTGATATGTCTGACAAATTAGGATAGTGATCCTTGCACAAATCAGTCTTCGCACTTCATGCCAACATGTTTGTCGACACTTTTGGCAGGACAGTTGACATGACTTTTCTGACGTTCGTTGCACACCGTTTTGGCACGGACATTGTCAATGTCGGCTTCCAATACATTAACTGATCTAAACCTGCAAACACGGTACCAAAACAACGTACAAATAAATGTATACTAGTCTGAATTCGTTACATTTTCTTACAAAACGACCAGGGAAACCGCGTGTGCCGTTGTTTTGGTTGCTAATTTCAACTATCGATGGCTTCCTACGATACGAGCATGCGCAAGATGCGCGGAAGTTACATTCAACACCTCTAACACAAGAGATCTCCTCTTAGGAACGCTAACTCTTACCCCTTTTCATTCTCGTCCCGATAGATTACCTTCTGGTCGTAAAAGACTCTCTTTGAAAATGCCCCCATTTTGTCTGTTTCGGAAATTTGCTACTTTCTTTACCTCTCAGTTCCTTTTCATCAACTTTATGTTAAACAACAGCAAAAAGTTGCAAAAATGATCAATTCTAAACTGTTAAATGCCTAAACTTTCTACAAATGTGGCGAAACGTCTTTCAAGCTGCTACTAAAATCAGTTAAAATGGTCACTAATAGGCCTCCATGAAATAGTTTCTTCATCGTAAAACTACAAAATTTTGTACCAAAATAACTAGATTTTAGCCGCTTTTGGCACAGAAGAAACAATCCTTTTCCTTTCATTTCCGTCAACCAAAAAAAAAACAATGAAGTTACCACAAAGTTACCAAAATGTGTCGTAAAGTAATGGTGAAGTAACAACTAAATACCACAATGTGCTTACAAATTATCAAGTATGACAATGTAACCACAGAGCTACCAAGTGTCCACAAATTAACCACAAAGTGACCACAAAGTAACCAGAAATCAGAAAGTGGCAACAAGGTAATCACAAAGTGTCACAAAGTGACCACAAGATGTCATGAAGTAGTAGGCAAACAGTGTCTAAAATAGTATCACAAAATAACCACAAGCCACAAAGTAGCCACAAAGTGTTTACAAATTAACAAGTATAACAACCCAAAGTAACCACTAAGTGCTCACAAATTAACAGTGACCACAAAGTAAATACAGTGTAACCAAAAAGTGGCCTCAAGGTAATGATAAAGTTACCAAGAAGTGACTACAAAGTAGCCACAGTGGTCACAAGGTATTGATGAAGTTGCCATGAACATGATGAAGTGCTACGAAGTTCTCACAAAATAGGCTACTACAAATTAGCACAAGGAAGTAACAACAAAGTGTCAACAAAGAGACCACAATGTGTGGTAGGCAAACATAGCCTACAAAAAGGGTCCCATTAACAATAGTGTCACAAAGTAACAACAAACTGACTTTGTGGTAATTTTTTGTTTGTGGTTACCTTATTGTTACTTTGTGGTAATTTATGAGTACTTTGTTGTAACTTTCAATTGATGGTTATTTTGCGGTCACTTTCAGTCTGTGGTTACTTTATTTATTGGTTACTTTATCATTAATTTGGGACACCTTGTAATTTTCTGGTTATTTTATGGTCAATTTGTGGTAATTTATGGGTACTTTGTGGTCAATTTCAATTTGTGGTTACTTTTGTGGTTATTGTGTGGTCACTTTCAGTTTGTGGTTACTTAATCGTTACTTCGCGACACCTTGTGGTCATTTTGTGGTTACTTTGTGGTAATTTGAGCTTACATTGTTGTTACTTTGTGACATTCTGGTTGCTTTGTGGTCACTTCATTGTTACATAGTTTGTGGTAATTTGATGGCACTTAGTGGTTACTGTGTGGTCACCTTCACTTTGTGGTTACTTTGTGACGCCTTGTGGTCTCTGTTAATATGTGGTAATTTGTGAACACTTTGTGGTTACAGTCTTGAAAAGCAATGGTACGGAGTCCTTGAATTATCCTGAATTATTATTATTATGAAATGGAATATACAAGTTTCATTTTTAAGTCTTTGTTATGTAACTCGACCCAGGATGGAACCTGGAACCTGCTCGGCTCCTGCTTACGACATGAGTGCTCTACCACAAGGCCACAACAGCGCGGTCACATTGTATTAATATCCTGTCATGTACATGTAGGGCATGATCTCAGTAGTTAACCAGAACAATTTGCCATTGTTCCATCTACGATTTACTTCCAAAGAGCATCTGAAGATGATTTAAAACTTAACCAAAAACAATCTGCTAGTCATTCTTCGGATTTGTAAAATTATACGAGGATAACCAGCCAGAAAATGGTTTTGGCCCATCACTGTTTATTGGTGATGAGTGAATATGATTTAACATCGCTTTCAACAATGTGTCAGTCATATCATGGCATTTGGGTCCTTTTTCTTTTCAAACCCGGAACCCCACGGGCGGGGTTCTATTCCTTTTTACACCTATTGGTGATTAGGCTTTGTCATCACCAGTTAATAGTGATGACAAAGGGTGAGGAGGTAAGTTCATCACCATTTATTGGTGAGGGGCCTGGTCATCTCCAATAAATGGCGAGGAGCACCGAGTGTATATTCCAGATCATCACTATTTATTGGTGAATGAGTGAATATTATGACCAGGTCCAGTCACCACTGGTGACAGCCATCACATATTGTTGATGGGGGAATATGATGATGATGGCTGTAACTGATCACCATTTTTTGGTGATGTTATCACATTTTTGTGGTGATACCTATCACCATTTTCTTGGCTTTGTATCTTTGGTGATGTTTACTTCGTTCAAGCTGGGATATTTCGTAGATATTTTAGTATATCAATACTCAATCCCAGACTCAAATAGTGAATAGTAATGAAAGAGATTGCCAGATACTTTGGTATCAGCATATGAACATAAAACACCTGTAACCAATACAAATTCTCGTTTTAAACGTAAGTTTATTAACACCTACTAGACATACTGTTACACAACCTACATTACAATTCTTGGGTACTTGTAATCTCACGTAAGGCTCTAGCAAATTAATTAGATTAATTACATACTTCAGAAGACAACGCTATATAGTATATGCCGAATAATAGGGTAATAAGCATATATCCGGAATATGTAATTAATCTAATTAGTTTGCGAGAACGTTAGCCTTAAATTTACACCAAAAGGATCATTATCATGTTCCCAGCCCAGGCAAAGTCCTCGCCAACCAGAAGCTGAAATTGACATCAACCTTGTCAGCAAGACTCGAGGAACATTCAAGTATAATTAAGGCAAACAATAATAAGTTCACCATTTTTACTCAGACCTCTCCAACCTGTATGCATACTCTGACATTGAGTACACAATAAAAAAAACCTCTTTGACTAGTTTTTCATGTTATATACTGGTACTTGAATGCTCCCTTACAGTCCCCATTTTCTCTGAAGGAACCAGGTAGATACTTCATGTAGGAAGCTATTGTCCGAATCTTTGTGCAGCTGAAAAGGCTCAAGTCTAGACACACTGTTGTCCCCAGTCTTGACTACTGTATGCATTGTCTTGTGATTCTTACATGAAGTATGAACCAGGAACTTCAAAAGATACACTTCATACTGAACAAGGTACCAGTGTAAAAGACAAAGAATCAGTCTTGTACATACAAACATTCAATAACTTATCAATAAAATAATTCATAATACTGAGATCTCAAGTCAGGGATGAGGTAAAAACCTACAAAATGTAAACTCTAGTGTGCATCTTTTATACACTCTTGTGTGCACTTCCTAATATTGTGCAGAAAGTATCCTATTTATCAATGTATACAGAAGTTCTGAATATACACAAACGTGTGCATAAAAGGTACACACCAGCGTGTATGGTCATTCGTTTACACGTTTTTTACATACGTACTACTAGTTTGAGAGTATACATTATACAAGTTAAAAATAACTAAAAAGCCAAGCATTTACACAAATATGGAAATATTACTGATATCAATAACATCTAATACTGAGCATTAACAGGCAAAACACAACATGTACCGGTACCTTTGAAAGTTTCCTCATAAAATGATATTTAAAAATCAGCAATGATTACGATTCTATTTCGGTTTTCCTACTATGTATTCAAATTATGAAGCATCTCAACATTTCACGTTTACCAAGCAATGTTTTATTTCATTTCATTTACTTAGCATTTGTGTTGGCCATGTCTCTTCTCTCTACAGAGTTCTTAACCTAGTACATGTAACACTCCTAAGGCCAAAAATAAGTTTTTCATTTCTGGTCAAAGACCCTTCAAAAAAGAAGTGTGGTAACATGTTTTGGGGAATTTTTTTTATTTTTTTTTTGTTCTGAACCTGCATCACTCCTTTTCCAACACTATTTTAACAGCCTTCTCTAGCACTCAGCTCATTCCCACCCTCGATACCATGTATTCCCCTCCCACTTTTCTCTTCTACCATCAGGAGCCCTGGTGAACGGCTATGACAAAGGATATGTGACGACAATACGGGAATAACTCCCTTGTGTGAGATGGTAATCAAGCTGAATTTTTGTTTCAATCCAAAACCTGCCAAATCAGATTTTTCTAGAAGTTTACATACTGAAATATCAGCCTCGAAAAAATTGCGATGCTCCGTTGTATAAAAATGGAGATATGATTGATCAAAATGTGCTCCTCGGCCTTATTTGGTATTTTTGAGGCATTTGCAGTGAGGATTTTCTCTTATAGCAAAAATATGACACCTCAAATCAGAATAATTTTTGTCACACAATATATTAGGAAGTTTGTTTATTGGAAAGAACCACGAATGGTTTTGGTTTGAGGTGTCATATTTTTGCTACAGGAGAAAACCCTTCATGAAAATGCCACAAAATACCAAAATAAGCCCGGGAGCACAATTTGATCAATCATATCCCCATCTTTATGCAACTGAACATCTCACTTTTTTTGAAGGGGATATTTCAGAATGTAAACTTCAAGAAAAATCTTATATGACAGGTTTTGGAGTGGAAAAAAAATCGGCTTTACTACCATCACAAACGTCACATATCCTTTACTAATTCATTGAGGACGTTGTGTACTCTTTCAGCCAATCAAGTGGTTCGCTTTGCTCTGTTCAAGGCAGACATCACAGGGGTCCGGCACTGATGTCAGTCTGGCAGGTATCTCAGCCAATTTCAAGCATGCGAGTCACAAATTAAACCACTCCATATTTGGTGGTTTAAATGAAGATGAGCTGGTCTCGTGGATATGTAATGATTTAGGTACAGGAGATTTGCCATTAGCTTGTGCACGTGACTGTTTGACCAGTGGTAGGTGTAAGGTAGAGCATGGTGTTCGTGATGATGAGGATTTCTAGTTTTGTGGCGCTTACCTTGGTCAACGAGGATAAAGCATTGAAGCGCAGTTCAGAATGACATGCGCACCGACCAGAAACAAAATACTTTATTTTGCCTAAATCTAATTCATTTATCAGCTTATCAAAACTCTATCAAAATCTTTTATTTTCCAGTTTTCGATAGAATTAAATATTTTTATAGCCAAGTAAGCAAGCAGGTACAAATTTTTTTTTTTTATCAGACCGGAGAAATAATTTTTTAAAGTGAAATGCAATGGTTTCATTATTGTCCTGTTTATATTTTTTGCGGATTAAATGATGATGGAAATATCAGAATTCATGGATTAAATGATGATGGAAGCTAAGGAAGCTTCTTGAAATTAGGACATAGAACTGGCATAAGGTTTGAACCCTGGCATCCATATTCGAACTCATCAAAGAAAGGATGGCATATATGTGTTGCCATACAATAGCACAGAGGGAATGGCATATGCCATTCCAATAGGAACTTGTATCCATGCTGATCAGAACACTACACTGGGCATAGTGTATCCTATTTGGATAATGGGCAAATGCCATTCCTTTCAAGGAACTCATGAGCTGTCCTGTCAAGCCTGAGCAATTTCAATTAAGGCAATTCACTTAACTTGTTTCCTCTTTTTCATGACCACCCATCAGATAACTTGGCTCGACATTATGAAAGTTTAGCCTTCCGTCAGCTGGTCTGATGTGACATAACAACCAAGAACAGATAATGGATGATGGTTTCCAAATCAGAATGCAACTGGGCTTAAGGTACAAACTCTCTAAAAGCTGCTAGCAGAAAAATATGACAAATAAGATCAAATAAAGTAAGTAGGTCGATATTTCTATGATTTAACCTACAAAAATATAAAAAGGAAAATTTAAAAGCCTGTACATTTCACCTTTAAGGCTTTCAATAAGTAAGCAACTTTCTCACAAAAAACATGGGCTGTAGTGGCCCTTCTAAGTACAACAACCTATAACCACTGATTCACATCTAGAAAATTTTCTATAAAAATCTGTTCAACAGATATCAAGTGACATCACCCTTTGTGATTTCATCTAAGAAAAAATGTTACACTTCTGGTACAGATTTTACCATGTAAATTGGTTCACATCTCACATAATAATAAACGATGAATGCAAGTGAAATGCCTGATATGTTGAATATTATATCTAAAGTATAGGCCAATCTTAACCAATTAAAATTCTATTCTGTTCCCTGTTAATTTCTGTCACAACAGGAAGTCTGAATAACCATATAGCGACAAACATATCACAGTGCACTTTCAACACAGCTTGAACATATTGTCTAGGACACACTGAAGAAGTAAGTCTGTGAGTCCTGATATCATCTCTTTGAAGTACCGCATAATAATGAGGTGAAGTGACAGTCACCAGATGCGATTTCAAAGTGAGATACATAAGATCCTACAGAGAAACTAACAGAGAATGACATAGGGGTGCACTCCACACTAGGCCACGGTTTCGCACAAATGGCCCCTCCCTAATTGCATAATAAGGAAGGTCGCCTGTTTTTGACAGCATGATAATTCTTCTTCCCTTTCTACTAGCTGATATCTATAGTATCACTCTGCTGGACGTAACCATTTCTTCAAACGAGGATATAACAATTGCTTGCTTATCGCATCTACGTGCCACTACAGAGTTAATCGTTTCCGGAATTGAATATCTGGCAGGACAAAATCCTCACTTTTTCGGGGAACGAAAATGATGATTCCCTTATGGCGATAAAATTTTACAAAAAACGAGTAGGTCGACCCCCTGTTTTTTTTCGCTTTTTAAAATGCCCGTTGGACGGAGAAACTGTCACAAGTCTAACAAGAAAATCATTTCGTTTGTTTTCTCTGGATGGTGGATCGAATTTGGCATATTTTCGTACATTTTATGGAGTTTTCCAGAAAATTTGAAGAAGGTTTAAGGAGGATTGCACGTCTTTCCTTTTCAATTTGAATAGCCCACTTGTCTCCTGGAATAATGGCATGGGTGTGCCCATTCAGAAAATATATACTTTCACAGGGGTTTTGTTAAAGATTTTACATATATTTAAGGCCAAAGACCCAAACCCATGTCTATTTTAACCGCACATCATTTAGGTGTGGAATGCACCCTTAATGTAGGCACCACTGCACGGTTATAATACACGAGTAGGCCAAATATAGTATGTTCTCCTGCACTACACTCGTTAAAAGCGCTTATTCGGACCTTGTAATGATTTGATATGGAACGGGATCGTAAAGTTCATTTATCTTAGTCAGAAATGTTTCGATTTTATGCATACTACATGGTATGATAGCATTGGCCTTGCATATATGCTATTTGGACCTATACAGAATTACCTCCCCTTGATTGGGCATATACGTTACGATTAGTGACCTGTATGTCTCATTATTGTCAAAGTGAATGTCAAAGTGATTAATTTTCAATACAGATCACACCAGTACCCTGATCTAATTTGAATGACATCGTATTATTCCGGTTTTGTCCCTTTTATCTCGAAGTTTGTACTCCCACCCCCCAATCTTTTGGAAAAGTCGGAATGAAAAATTATTGACAATTTGGCTCGAATTTCAGCTATTTTTGCGTTTATTTTGCTTCTAATGCCTCAATCGAAAGCTGGTCAACGCTCCCGATCTTTGTACATGGGTTTCATTGTCACGGTCAAAGCCTAATGCTATGATATTCTTATTGAGCTCGTAAACTCGTGATTTTTTAGCAAAAGTCGCAAAAACAAAGATGGGGTAGGGGGAAAGTGATTGACGGGATATCCGACAAAACCGCATACTACAAGTAAGTGTCGCATACCAAGAAACTCGCAAACGCTTCCAGATTAGCATAGCCTTGAGAAAAGAAATTCTGAGAAAACAGCCTAGCCTTAAGGGTGCACTCCACACTAGGCCACGGTTTCGCACAAATGGCCCCTCCCTAATTTCATAATAAGGAAGGTCGCCTGTTTTTGACAGCATGGTAATTCTTCTTCCCTTTCTACTAGCTGATATCTGTAGTATCACCCTGCTGGACGTAACCATTTCTTCAAACGAGGATATAACAATTGCTTGCTTATCGCATCTACGCGCCACTACAGAGTTAATGGTTTCCGGAATTGAATATCTGGCAGGACAAAATCCTCACTTTTTCGGGGAACGAAAATGATGATTCCCTTATGGCGATAAAATTTTACAAAAAACGAGTAGGTCGACCCCCTGATTTTTTTCGCTTTTTAAAATGCCCGTTGGACGGAGAAACTTTCACAAGTCTAACAAGAAAATCATTTCGTTTGTTTTCTCTGGATGGTGGGTCGAATTTGGCACATTTTCGTACATTTTATGGAGTTTTTCAGAAAAGTTGAAGAAGGTTTAAGGAGGATTGCACGTCTTTCCTTTTCAATTTGAATAGCTCACTTGTCTCCTGGAATAATGGCATGGGTGTGCCCATTCAGAAAATATATACTTTCACAGGGGTTTTGTTAAAGATT
Source organism: Hanleya hanleyi (assembly GCA_036873755.1). Lineage (NCBI taxonomy): Eukaryota > Metazoa > Mollusca > Polyplacophora > Lepidopleurida > Hanleyidae > Hanleya > Hanleya hanleyi. The sequence goes on along the minus strand of JAVTVY010003000.1, from coordinate 4,544 downwards.
TTACATATATTTAAGGCCGAAGACCCGAACCCATGTCTATTTTAACCGCACATCATTTAGGTGTGGAATGCACCCTTAATGTAGGCTTCATTGCACGGTTATAATACACGAGTAGGCCAAATATTGTATGATCTCCTACACTACATTCGTTAAAAGCGCTTATTCGGACCTTGTAATGACTTGATATGGAACGGGATAGTAAAGTCCATTTATCTTAGTCAGAAATGTTTCGATTTTATGCATACTACATGGTATGATATCATTGTCCTTGCATATATGCTATTTGGACCTATACAGAATTACCTCCCCTTGGTTAGGCACATATGTTACGCTTAGTGACCTGTACGTCCCAATTATTGTCAATGTGAATGTTAAAGTGATTAATGTTCAATACCGATCACACCAGCACCCTGATCTAAAGTGAATGAGAGCGTATTATTCTGGTTTTGTCCCTTTTATCTCGAAGTTTGTACTCCCACCCCCCAATTTTTTGAAAAAGTCGGAATGAAAAATTATTGACAATTTGGCTCGAATTTCAGCTATTTTTGCGTTTATTTTGCTTCTCATGCCTCATTCGAAAGCTGGTCAACGCTCCCGATTTTTGATCATGGCTTTCATTGTCACGGTCAAAGCATAATGCTATAATATTTTTATTGAGCTCTGAAACTCTCGATCTTTCAGCAAAAGTCGCAAAAACAAAGATGGGGTAGGGGGAAAGTGATTGACGGCATATCCGATAAAACTGCATACCACAAGCAAGTGTCGCATACCAAGAAACTCGCAAACACTCCCAGATTGGCATAGCCTTGAGAACAGAAATTCTGAGAAAACACCCTAGCCTTAAGGGTGCACTCCACACTAGGCCACGGTTTCGCACAAATGGCCCCTCCCTAATTTCATAATAAGGAAGGTCGCCTGTTTTTGACAACATGGTAATTCTTCTTCCCTTTCTACTAGCTGATATCTGCAGTATCACCCTGCTGGACGTAACCATTTCTTCAAACGAGGATATAACAATTGCTTGCTGATCGCATCTACGCGCCACTACAGAGTTAATGGTTTGCGGAATTAAATATCCGGCAGGACAAAATCCTCACTTTTTCGGGCAACGAAAATGATGATTCCCGTATGGCGATAAAATTTTACAAAAAACGAGTAGGTCGACCCCCTGATTTTTTTCGCTTTTTAAAATGCCCGTTGGACGGAGAAACTTTCACAAGTCTAACAAGAAAATCATTTCGTTTGTTTTCTCTGGATGGTGGGTCGAATTTGGCACATTTTCGTACATTTTATGGAGTTTTTCAGAAAAGTTGAAGAAGGTTTAAGGAGAATTGCACGCCTTTCCTTTTCAATTTGAATAGCTCACTTGTCTCCTGGAATAATGGCATGGGTGTGCCCATTCAGAAAATATATACTTTCACAGGGGTTTTGTTAAAGATTTTACATATATTTGAGGCCGAAGACCCGAACCCATGTCTATTTTAACCGCACATCATTTAGGTGTGGAATGCACCCTTAATGTAGGCGCCACTGCACGGTTATAATACACGAGTAGGCCAAATATTGTATGTTCTCCTGCACTACACTCGTTAAAAGCGCTTATTCGGACCTTGTACTGACTTGATATGGAACGGGATCGTAAAGTTCATTTATCTTAGTCAGAAATGTTTCGATTTTATGTATACTACATGGTATGATAGCATTGGCCTTGCATATATGCTATTTGGACCTATACAGAATTACCTCCCCTTGATTGGGCATATATGTTACGATTAGTGACCTGTATGTCTCATTATTGTTAATGTGAATGTCAAATGATTAATTTTCAATACGGATCACACCAGTACCCCGATCTAAATTGAATGACATCGTATTATTCTGGTTTTGTCCCTTTTATCTCGAAGTTTGTACTCCCACCCCCCAATCTTTTGGAAAAGTCGGAATGAAAAATTATTGACAATTTGGCTCGAATTTCAGCTATCTTTGCGTTTATTTTGCTTCTAATGCCTCAATCGAAAGCTGGTCAACGCTCCCGATCTTTGTACATGGGTTTCATTGTCACGGTCAAAGCCTAATGCTATGATATTCTTATTGAGCTCGTAAACTCGTGATTTTTTAGCAAAAGTCGCAAAAGCAAAGATGGGGTAGGGGGAAAGTGATTGACGGGATATCCGACAAAACCGCATACTACAAGCAAGTGTCGCATACCAAGAAACTCGCAAACACTTCCAGATTGGCATAGCCTTGAGAAAAGAAATTCTGAGAAAACACCCTAGCCTTAAGGGTGCACTAGGCCACGGTTTCGCACAAATGGCCCCTCCCTAATTTCATAATAAGGAAGGTCGCCTGTTTTTGACAGCATGGTAATTCTTCTTCCCTTTCTACTAGCTGATATCTGTAGTATCACCCTGCTGGACGTAACCATTTCTTCAAACGAGGATATAACAATTGCTTGCTTATCGCATCTACGCGCCACTACAGAGTTAATGGTTTGCGGAATTGAATATCCGGCAGGACAAAATCCTCACTTTTTCGGACAACGAAAATGATGATTCCCTTATGGCGATAAAATTTTACAAAAAACGAGTAGGTCGACCCCTTGATTTTTTTCGCTTTTTAAAATGCCCGTTGGACGGAGAAACTTTCACAAGTCTAACAAGAAAATCATTTCGTTTGTTTTCTCTGGATGGTGGGTCGAATTTGGCACATTTTCGTACATTTTATGGAGTTTTTCAGAAAAGTTGAAGAAGGTTTAAGGAGAATTGCACGCCTTTCCTTTTCAATTTGAATAGCTCACTTGTCTCCTGGAATAATGGCATGGGTGTGCCCATTCAGAAAATATATACTTTCACAGGGGTTTTGTTAAAGATTTTACATATATTTGAGGCCGAAGACCCGAACCCATGTCTATTTTAACCGCACATCATTTAGGTGTGGAATGCACCCTTAATGTAGGCGCCACTGCACGGTTATAATACACGAGTAGGCCAAATATTGTATGTTCTCCTGCACTACACTCGTTAAAAGCGCTTATTCGGACCTTGTAATGACTTGATATGGAACGGGATCGTAAAGTTCATTTATCTTAGTCAGAAATGTTTCGATTTTATGTATACTACATGGTATGATAGCATTGGCCTTGCATATATGCTATTTGGACCTATACAGAATTACCTCCCCTTGATTGGGCATATATGTGACGATTAGTGACCTGTATGTCTCATTATTGTTAATGTGAATGTCAAATGATTAATTTTCAATACGGATCACACCAGTACCCCGATCTAAATTGAATGACATCGTATTATTCTGGTTTTGTCCCTTTTATCTCGAAGTTTGTACTCCCACCCCCCAATCTTTTGGAAAAGTCGGAATGAAAAATTATTGACAATTTGGCTCGAATTTCAGCTATCTTTGCGTTTATTTTGCTTCTAATGCCTCAATCGAAAGCTGGTCAACGCTCCCGATCTTTGTACATGGGTTTCATTGTCACGGTCAAAGCCTAATGCTATGATATTCTTATTGAGCTCGTAAACTCGTGATTTTTTAGCAAAAGTCGCAAAAGCAAAGATGGGGTAGGGGGAAAGTGATTGACGGGATATCCGACAAAACCGCATACTACAAGCAAGTGTCGCATACCAAGAAACTCGCAAACACTTCCAGATTGGCATAGCCTTGAGAAAAGAAATTCTGAGAAAACGCCCTAGCCTTAATGTAGGCGCCACTGCACGGTTATAATACACGAGTAGGCCAAATATTGCATGTTCTCCTGCACTACACTCGTTAAAAGCGCTTATTCGGACCTTGTAATGACTTGATATGGAACGGGATCGTAAAGTTCATTTATCTTAGTCAGAAATGTTTCGATTTTATGTATACTACATGGTATGATAGCATTTGCCTTGCATATATGCTATTTGGACCTATACAGAATTACCTCCCCTTGATTGGGCATATATGTTACGATTAGTGACCTGTATGTCTCATTATTGTTAATGTGAATGTCAAATGATTAATTTTCAATACGGATCACACCAGTACCCCGATCTAAATTGAATGACATCGTATTATTCTGGTTTTGTCCGTTTTATTTCGAAGTTTGTACTCCCACCCCCCAATCTTTTCGAAAAGTCGGAATGAAAAATTATTGACAATTTGGCTCGAATTTCAGCTATCTTTGCGTTTATTTTGCTTCTAATGCCTCAATCGAAAGCTGGTCAACGCTCCCGATCTTTGTACATGGGTTTCATTGTCACGGTCAAAGCCTAATGCTATGATATTCTTATTGAGCTCGTAAACTCGTGATTTTTTAGCAAAAGTCGCAAAAACAAAGATGGGGTAGGGGGAAAGTGATTGACGGGATATCCGACAAAACTGCATACTACAAGCAAGTGTCGCATACCAAGAAACTCGCAAACACTTCCAGATTGGCATAGCCTTGAGAAAAGAAATTCTGAGAAAACGCCCTAGCCTTAAGGGTGCACTCCACACTAGGCCACGGTTTCGCACAAATGGCCCCTCCCTAATTTCATAATAAGGAAGGT